>KN818241.1:0-163186 GCA_000827485.1 Amanita muscaria Koide BX008 | reverse complement strand
GGCTCTGTGTCCGTTGCGCCCAAGAAAAGAGGGAGGAAACCCAAAGCAAGGACGGATACCGAGGAAATCGAAGAAACTGACACGCGGGTATCAAAGAAGGCTAGAACAGATACTACTCATAAAACTGCGCAGGAAAGTAATGTAGCTATACAGGACGATGATCAAGACGTGGTTATGAGTGATATGGGGAACTACGACAGCTGGCCGAGCTGGGAAGACCTCATTCGCTCAATTGACACGATCGAAAAGGACGACTCGGGAAAAATCCAAGTATATTTTACATTGTATGTTCTTTCCCCATATATGTTGCGCGAATGAGTCAATAACATCAATGCAGGAAATCGGGTGCAAAAGTGAGGGAAAGTTCTGAAAATTGCAGAAAACGATGCCCGCAGAAGGTGGGTGCAATTTCATGTTACTCACTGTTCCTACTCACGGCCGTCTAGCTCATCAGCTTCTATGAGGAACACCTTAGGTGGAAAGAAGCAGAAGTAGAGGAGATTGTTGATGATTGAGCTTGTGTCTTTCTTCATGTCAGATTGTCTCTTGGTTTCATATAAAGTGTGATTGGCAGAACTGCGCCTTTTGTTCCTATACGTGATTGCTGACGCAATCTATCCCAACTGCCAGAGCAAGTTTGACAGCTTCGATTCAAGTTTCCTGTTATGATTTTCAATGTTATCACACCGCGTATACGGCATTCATGAATACTACTTTCCGTTTTCACACAGTAAGTATACATCAACCGTCATGTCATAAATGACAGTGTATTGATCTATGTCCGAACGCAACGATTTGTATGTCTGTTCTGCAGGGAGATACTGCCACATTGGCTTTCAACACATAGGGGCATTACCATCAAGGGCCAATTGAACAATGGTATAGTTAATCCTCATTCTCGACACTGATAGTTGGTTGCTTTAAATCTGACATGACAGAAAAAGTATAGAGCTCCATATACGTGCGTTTCGGAGTGGCTCCATATGGTCGCTTGCTAACGTTTACACGCCCAGGATGCAATTTCCATCAGTTTTCATACACAGCGGGGAATATACGTCGCCATTCAGTTCACGTAAAACAGCAGCGCTGAAGCCATAATATGATTGGTGAACCAGTTCACATGACATGACTGAACTGAGCTACGCCCAGTCTCGAATACCTATGGTGACCACAGCCGAAGAACGTCCCGGCTGCACTATTATGAATTTGCCACGACGATGCCTCACATGTTTATATTACAATAATGTGAAGGTCAGATGTCGATCATCAACGGAATGACCTTTTCGTTATGCCGCGATCAGTGGCATGAGGTGATTACCTTCATGCGCATGTTCACTGGGGGACATTAAGTAAAATACCGCAAAAGTTCACGCGCCATTATGTTTTGACGTGGGATACCTACTGTATCTGTGGCGTCCTTTGTTTAGTCATGAAAGACTATATCCGGAGAAATTCAGGTGGACTTATGGCTGTGCCCATCAAACGAATTTCAAATACCCTATCGGGCCTTGCTCTTTTCGCTAACAATGCAGGGTAAGTTTGGTTTCGCACTTCGGAACCGGTGCGACGGCTTTGGACCTTCGAGCCGGGCCTTTTTAGTCGTCCCCGTTCATTGGCTGATTCGATAGCAGTGATAGGTAAGCATCTCGCTTGACAGTCGTGGTGGCGAAACAGGACATAGCAGTCGGCTTAGAAGTCATATCTAAGGACAGATGACACCGCACATGTGCTGCTTGTCCGTAGTTAAGCGATTCAGTACCTTCCAAAACCATATGCGGTAAAGATTACCCAGCAGGCTGCGTCCAAAGAGTGGACTTGAAACCCCATGGAGAGCTTTGATGGACCTGTCATTTGTGGGGGTACTGTAGAACCTAGGTACCATTGTCCCAGTCACTAGACACTTAGGATCCGTTCAATCCAAACTCTGGGATTTATAATGCAATTTGTATCAGACTCTATCTACCAAAACGAGTTACAGATAAATAACAAGGTAGACCGTTAAAAAATTCCAGCATCAAATAAACACACATGTGCAGAGGTTAAAACTTGCTTGAAAGTTACAGCCCATGCTCCGAACAAAGCAGGAGATGGTTACAATGAGATAAATATGACGCGGTGATGCATAAGCGCTGACCCCCTGTCCAGGTTCCAGAAAGATGGTGCGGCAACGTCGACAAGAATCTGTTGGAATGGCTTTCAAATCTGGTCCACGTGATGGGTTAGGGATCTTGATTCCGGTTCGTTGTATATTTGGAAGACGCCGTCGGGCCACTTGCGGTGTTACTATGGCCAGTGACGATTATAGCTCGCGATGGTCGCGCGTCTCATCGACCGCATAACCAGCGGCGCCTAACGCTTGCTTGATTTGTTCTTCACTCTTGCTCAGAATGATATTCGAGGCATCCACCATATCGCCCTGACCATCGCTGCTGATAGGTAGTATCGACATCGTCGGTTCACTGGAGGTAGACGATGAGGATGAACTGCCAGGAGATTCAAGTTTCTCCTTCGTGTACAGGTCATTCCCTTCAGTACGAAGCATGGAGAAGCGCGCCCGAAATCCGTCGATAACTCCTTGAACATCCCCTTCAAGCACCTCAAGGGCAAGGGTCAAAGGATCAACAGGGGGATGGGCATGCGTTCCATTTTGTATGGCACGCGCCGTCTCTTCAAATCGCTCTGCAACTAGAGAGGAAATTGAGTGCTGTACGACAGAAGATCGAACAACCTACTCCTCATAAGGTCATGATATCTTTGCCAGTCTTCGTAAGTAACGTCCTCCAACCAGGCATAATCCAAGCCGAGGTTTGCTTGAGCAGTTTCTGCCAAAGACTTCAACTCTGAGGAAGTTTTTAAGACCTTTGGAAAGTCAGCAACGAACAAGCTTGTCATTGAACTGACTGACCTCTTCACCTTCCTTCTCTCTGACACCAACATACCAAGCATGCACCTCTTCTTGTGCACCTTTAACTTTCTCCGCGAACTTATCATCTACTTTGTTTAGTACCTTCGCCCACTGGTTCTTCTTTTCTTCCAGCTGATCATACCATTCACGGCCTAGCTTTTCTTTCCTATCACGTTCCTTCTTCAGATAACCCTCGACACCCTTTGCTAGTCGATCGGCCTCTTGCTCAATGCTAACGACTACCTTTTCATCTCTTGGGTCATCACGAAGACTGAGGCCTCTCAATTCTCCTACGGCGTTCTTCCTCAATGATACTAATGCGTTGCGTAGATCCCGCTCCCTGGCTCCATATAGTTCATCCAACTGTGCTTGCCAATCACTATGCCGCTTGACAATCGACGCGCGTTTAGCTGCAACCTTGGCACGAAGCGTTGCCGCAGCTCCATCGTCTTCTTGTCTGGCAGAGAAAGCAGGTTGTATTGTGGCCTTGCTTGAGTCAGCTACAATAGGCTGTGCGTCCTTGGGTGTTTCGTCCGCAGAAATTCCAAGCTCCTGTAAAAAGTCATCGACGTCTTCCTCTTTTGCGATACGAGAGACAGCTGGAACTGGGGCAGGCACAGTAGTTGTACCCGCAGCTTTTGTCAATTCAGTCGACGTGGCTTCAGGGCTTGGTATCGATACAGAAATAGTCGGCAGAACGATCCAAGTTGGGTCCATTTCCTCATGCCCAGGTGTTTCTGCAGCTACTCCAAGACCAATGGAATCAGAAATGATTGAGGCAGCGGACTCCAAAGGTTCTTCGCCAAGGGAAGTGCTCACTACAGCTTCTATCGACGTCGGCGACGGGGGGATGGGAGATTCAGTGACCGAAACAGCGTCAACTTTAGTAGTGAAGTCAGCTGGCGCAGCTGAAGTCTCCAGTCTCTTCGAGGAGCTCAGCGGCGTGCTGCTTGGCACTACAGAATGGTCCTCCACTTTGTCCCAAATTCGTTTGAGATGAGGATCTACAAATTCGCGACGCGCATCACCCAACCGGGTTGCAGCTGATGAGGCGTACACCCTCACGACGGACAAGCCCTTCACTGCCTGCAACTTGAGAAACTTGCACCTTGCCCTGACATGAGGTTGTGCTTTAACCCAGAAAGCAATGACGTGTGGTTGAATGGCGTTGTAAGACCGGTTTATATAGCGGTTGGTCCTGGCGAAAGCAAGGGTAGAATAATGCCGAAACTTGATTAGCGCGTTGGTCACGTGGGGCTTGACGCGGCCGTAGAGGAGGTACGACTTGATTGCAAGCGTCCGGAGCGTGGGTCCAACTGTGCGATGATAAATAGAACTGCAGCGTGCCAAGTAAGGTTGAATATGGGGGCGGAGATAAGTCCTATAGTTGTGGACAACAATACCACTCCAGGCTTTTTGAACGACGCGGAAGGTAGCTAGAGTACCATGGCGAACAAGTGGCCGAATTCGATATTGTTCAACTTGAGAGAGTTTCTTGAGGATTGGTCGTGTGGTAGTGTCGACGCGCTGTGCATATGGCTGAACGGTGGTTCGCGCAGTCGTCACGCGATGTTCTATGACGGGATGTGAAAGGGCTGTTCGAAGGGGAGGCAAGAGATACGGCTTTATCACCGTCTCATAAGGGATTGAGACAGCCTTGTAAAGTGACTGGGCAGGAGAAGGATGAAGCGTAGATAGCGCATATAGCGAGAAGATTGTGAGCAAAAGCCATGAAAGTGACGGAATTCGGAAACGAGAACGCTTCAAAAGACTGTCATTCTTTGTACATTCTTTGAACTGGTTGCCGCTCGTACCTTTGGACGTTGAGCCTTGCGACCGTTTTGAAGTGTAGGTGGCGAGGGAAGGTTTTGTTTCACTGACTGTGCCTTTAAACCAGAAACCGGTTAAGGGAATAACACACTTGATGAAAGAGAATGCCACAAACGCACGCTTTTGGAAGTGGCATCTGCTGGCTGTTGCGACATACGAGATTTTGTGTGAGAGACTCGAGGTGCATTTTGCGTTGACGCCGACCTAGATGTTGGAGGCGGTGGCGGCACTGGGACACGACGCATTACAACCATTGTTGTGCAGTGGATGTTTGTTGCCAAGCCGCTAATAATAAGTTTGGTGAGGTGTCAGTTTGTCCTTATTTACTTGCGATAAACTGACGTCACAGTACGCCATCATCAGGGACATGCTCCATCATGTCCAAACCTATCGTCACCTATATGCGCAAGAAAAACCGAACTCTTGGACAGGAAGACATAAACAATCTGCTTAATGTCTCCAAGCGCTCAAGAGCACAGTCTAGCGCATATAACAATCTCAAAAAACCCAAGACTTCTATGATTGAGGATTTGCAAACTCCCTACCCCACCGCTTTATCGGAATCTCAGGTTTTCAGGTTGCTATCTTCGAGAGGTCATCCTCTACCACCTGATCATGAATTTTCGCCTGTACCTCCAGCACCAAAGAATGCATTTAATCCCAATTCCAGTACCGCGTCGACTCGGCGCGCATATATGAAGCGGAGTACTAGATTTCTCAAAGAAAATGATACCAATGGAATTGCCTCTGAATCCCGTCCTGCTTCTCGCTCTAGATCTCAAGTCAGAAATTTCGGAGTTGGCACGACCCGACTGGGTCTGCGACATGATATGTCCGTAACTGGCCGCGCACGGAACGATCTCGCTAGCCCTTTCTCTTCTCGTCCTTCGAGCCCTACCGCTTTCTCTGGCGAGGGTGCAGCTGATAACTTGCTTCCTGGAGCTGCTCGTGACATTGTTCCCAAAGAGCGCGTGGCTAGGATAGATGCTACATCACCTACTCGGTCTCTTCGGTCGTCTCCTACATACGGTGACGAGTCTATGGTCATTCTGTCTGCGAGGCGCCCCTCTGCTCCCACAACGTCTCGCCCAAAACTACATGACTGGACACGCTTACTTCCACAAGTATCGGATTCTACATCTCGAGAGAGCACAAAAAGGAAATGTGGACGCGAATCGACAAGTCTATACCCCTCGGCCTTGGAACCATCAAGTGTATGCCCTGAACCTACTTTCAGCTTGTCCGCAACCTTCAGCGAGCTAGAGAAGTGGACCTGGTCTGACGAAGCTATCGACTTTAACCGACCACCGTCGCAGCTATCGTTTCACACCGACTTCTTCGAGGATGCGCAAGGCGCTTCTACGCCTCTTCGGGACATCAAAAGTCGTCAGCGGTCTAACTATTTGGCAGACGACCCAGAGATGGATAGTATAAATCAACAGACTTTACGCTCACTTTTTTTAGATGACGAGGATTCCTCGACGGTTAATAGCGTGGCAAATTCCTGGATATCCGATAGCCTTATCTCACCACCGTCGATATATCAAAGTCGCAAGCGCAAGAATCGACTTGAATGGTGTGCACGAAACGAAGGCGTTTACAGTGACGAGGACGAAGATGAAGACCACGCTCCCGATCGTGGTAACAGTGACGTCGATGCGGCTACACACGCGCTGAGCAGTAAAAATTCAGCTAGCCACGTATGTGATCTCACAGCTGCGGAGACCGCTGAAGAAAATTGCTTGATTCTGTGTGCGCAGAACCTCTCCATTAAAGACGGTATGCCTTAGTACTCGAAAATGCTCCATAGTTGACGGTGGGACAATAGTAATTCCTAACCCATCGTTTACCAATGACGCAACTTCGAAAACAACTTCTTCGAGCGATATTAGTGAACGGACCTCAGGCGTAAAACCACATCCCCCGGGGCGTAAGCGCCGTGGAACTATCCGCGCAGCAGAAATAACTTCGCAACCACAAAAGACGACTCAAGCACGAAGAAACAGAAGTGGCACTATTGTCGGTCCGGCCGCTGCAAGGCGATCCAGAAGCGGTACAATTATCGGGCCGGCATCGCAAATCAGAGGATCACACGCCAGCATAAAAGTTAAAAGTACAACTTCGGCAGTATCGGACGGGGGAGACCAAGGAACGTTCAATGTCGACAGTATCAACGATACCATCGTAGTCGACGAGGATGAACTTAACTCGTTCAACAAGGAGTGGGTAGACGAGCCATGGACTGTTGCAGATCCACCATCCCCTGTCGCTTCAAGGACTAGAAAGAACATGCGAAGTGCAAGGACTGGTAAAGTCCAGCCAATCCATAAAAGGATAATCATCAAACAACCGCGGTTCGGGCTGCAAGAAGACATCGCCGAAAATGCCGAAGGGGAAAGTGACGACGAACTGTTATTAAAGTAGATATGTACTCCAAAGGTACGACAGGGTCGTGCTTTGCCGCCGGGAGACTAAAACCTTTTTCAGTGTTTTCTGGGCATACATACATTTGTTGAATTGTTCTGATTGGCTATGGCCTGTAATGTTCATATTAGATTGCCGTATATGCTCTGTGATTGGGATTTCTTTATTCCGAATGTTGACTCGGTTCGTGAATCCAACTGTCAGATTCCGCGGACTTTTTTGTGAGCATTTTACATTGCCGATCAAGATGTGTTGTCATAGATTCAAGTTTTAAGCTCCTTTCCTGGCACCGCTGATTCAATACATTGTGTCGTGGATGGGAAACACAATCCACTCAGCCGTGGTGGTGTATATTGTTCCTTAAATAAAGCCAGGACTGACAGCACGCCATACTTCCAGGTACAAAGATCAAATATATGTATACTCAACAACTCTATTTCCTCAATATGGATACCATCAGCTGGCATATCAGTGTAAGTCCGCGTTCATGCGCACTCCCTCCCATGAAATCCCCTACATCTGATCGCCGTGTAATTGTCAAGTTAATCGCCAAAAAAGACGAGGTTCACCAGCCTCTAACCCGTAAGGCAATATTTGAAATTTAGATGCAAGTCCTCAACGCCGTCTTCATACACGGTTAGACCGCAGACGGAAGCACTTTACTAGTATTCTGTGAATTCCTACCTGGGGTGGCGGTCCGACTGGCGAAAACGTTTAGATTAGAATTGCAGTTATGCGCTACAATCCCCGCTTCTTGTCAAGCCATTCTTGTCAAAACCGAACCGAAACAGAGTTATCGAGTTCACTAGCCAATCATGAATAGAAAGACCCAGGAGATTGTCATGTTGTTAGGGCAACTTCACGCAGTTATTTAACACATGCGGTATAGAACAGATGGTGGCGGCATGCATAGATGGTATAAGATCGTTCCTTAAAGATACAGCGGCTTGATACAAAGCACAATCCGAAGGGAGCTATAATCGTGTGATTGCTTTCGCATCCAGTGGCATCCCTAGACAATGTTAAAATTGAACAAATGAAAGGCGCGAAGTATGCTTGCCTGACGGATCTATTCCGTTACGTGCCAATATTCGGTTTTGTCGGATCAGCCTTGCTTGGTCAAAGCTGCGGCAGCAGTGAGCCCCTCGTGATGTTAAGTGGAATGAAAGGGGCTGATTCGCACCTTACTCGCTCCCTTCTCATGATTTCCAAAACTTCCTGCACTCCTTGCTCGTCAAGACCCGTCCTGGAATCCCCATCATGGATGTTCGCTTCAATGTCGAATTCGGAAGAAGTCACCCCGGCATTTGCTTGCTCTGAAAAGGTAGACAAAGGGGCGTAGTTTTGCAGGGTTGGAAAGAGTAGCTTGAAGCGCTGTGGGAAGTGGAGGATTATGAATGCACGATATCGGTAGGATACTGTGACGAGACTGTTAGAGTATTGCACGAGTTGATGATTCTGACGCACCCATGATAAGGAGAAGTAGAAAGGCTAGAATAGATATGTAGAATAGCATGATTATGGGGTGGGGCGAAGAAAGGAGAGTGTTAAGGTGCTTCGTGCAGCTGAAGCCGCAGCAGACAAATGCCGTGACGTCACATGATCTTGACGACATACGGGGTTGCCGAGGTGCCTGGGGCCGAGTTCACACACACACCGCTCGCGATTGCTACCCTGCAGACGAGGCATACAATGAAGAGTTCAATGAAAAGGCAGACCAACCTATCAGAGACTCTCACGGTGAAGAAAATATACTCAACTGTGTATAGATAGATCAACTTATCAGTTGACAGAGAGAGTTCTGTCCACCATTAGACTCTTCATTGATTGCAGCATTACTTGTGGATATCGAGGTGGATATCGACGGCCGTCGCGCATCTCCGACCCAATCCCAAATAGATGAACTCCGCACCACTTTGCGTGAGCTCTCGACACAAGCAGACGAATCTCAGCGCTCCGAATTCTTGTACTCACCGCTTATTTCTCCCACGGACAGCTTACTCGATGCCAGTTTTGCCCAGACAGCGGCCAGCAGCAGTTCTCGCACCTCAGAGTGTTCCGCGTCCTCTTCCGACTTGGTGACTTCGCTTCTCAGCTTTTTGAAGGCTGCCTTCCCCGAAATTCCAGTCCAACATCTAAAAGATGCCCTTGCCCTTGCTGAACTAGAAAACGATGAATTGGATTTGTGGAATGTTATTTCAAATATTCTTAGCGATGATGCCATCAGGGAATTAGAGGAGCGCGGCTCTGAAGCACTAGATGACGATGACATGCAAAGCAGCATACTTTCTGATAAGGTTGCTTGGCAATCAGCACCGTCGAAGACTCGAAAGCTTAGCGGTGCTAAATCAGCCACAAGGACAAACCGCAAGCATAGGATTACACTCTCAGATGTTCGCCAACAACATCATCTACAACCCATTCCTTCCCCAGCTACGCCAAGTTCCTCCGCTATTGATCCATGGACTAAAATTGTATCTCTCTCCGAACAACTATCAGACCTGTTGCGCTCACACCCAGCTGCACACTTTCAATCATATTTCCATTCTCCAAAGTATTCCAGGCCTTATGAAGCGCTACGTTCTGCCCTAGAGGCAATATCAGATACCCGCTCGGAGCTAGCTGCAGAGGACACAGCGGTATTTCTTAACCTTCTCGACATTTTGATACCTGAATATGAAGGGCTGTTAGACTCGGAGAACTTACATTCCGACTTGCAGCTGGCTGTGAGCGTTACACGGGGTCATCCTGATGATGCATTAGAACTCGTGCGGATGCTTCGGGATTTGGACTCAGACTCTAATCCAGGACGTATGGAGATGGCAATATATCATTCACCAGTACAAGCTACTTCATACCCACCAACCCCAGTGTCGCCTCTTAGGTACACTGCACACGTGCTGACTGGCCCACCCTCTCCACCGGCTCCGCCCGACAAAGGCAAAGGGAAGCCGCCACCTGCCAAGAGCGAGAGCAGACAGCAATCTGCTGAGTCTGCATGGCAGACTGTTTGCAGAAAGGGATCAAGGTCTGTCAAAGCTGGACAGAAAGAGGTAGTCGAATGCTACAAACGTAGGAAGGAATACCTACAAAAACGGGATGAATTGCTCCACGAGGCGTCTAAACTGTGGCGGAAGAGAAATGGTAAATCACGGGGCGGTGAAGTAGCGATGGTCCTTGCCGAAAAAGTAGGTTGTCTTTCTCCGATCGATAAGCACTTATTAGCCGCTTCATAGGCTCGAGTATATCGGGAACGAGCTGACAAGGAGGCTCTCAATGCAGCACGAGTGAAAGTGCAAGCTAAAAGGTATGCCTGTTAATACCGCCTGTGTTCTTGTATCATGTACTTACCGTTGTCAGGCGCACGTCTACTGAGAAGGTCACCATCGATCTGCATGGCACTACGCTCACCGAGGCCACTGTGATAGTCCGAGAGGAGCTCGAAAATACGATATATTCCCCTTGTATGTACCTTCTCACTTTCAAGCCACAGGATGTTCCCTTAGCGCAGTTCAGCCCGACCGCTTGAGATCATTACCGGTCGCGGTTCTCATTCCGTGAATAAGCAGGGCGTCCTCAAGCCTTCGATTCAGAAGGTCCTTGACGAAGACGGTTGGTTCGTGAGCGTTTGGGAAGGTGGTTTGATCGTGAGGGGAAGGAAAACCAGCTCTTGATTTGGTTCTTGATACTTGTGAAACCCGGTAAGAATTTGAGATTGAATCACAGGTCGGTTCAACTGAACATGAGGCGTATTTCGTTATTCCAGCATGAGCCGCATGGCTCCTATCATACCGTATTTCTCAGCCACATTCCTTTGTTGGGAATGGTGTGTACTACATAGACCGAAACTATTCCTTGATTTGTTGTACTTTCCCCCTTTATACCATACGAGAAACCCGAGCTTCCATTAACCCTGGTGAAAACCATATAGAGCACCACTGAATGATTCTGCGCCGCTGAGCACACGCTTGCCAAGAGAAATGTGTTGTCATTCCCTTAAAATTCGTCATTGATACTCCCGTCTGGCGATGGAATTTCTGATTAGGCTGCGGCCCGGGAGGAGCCTTTGTCTTTGCCACTGACCCCTTAGGTGCAAAGAGAAATTTGAAGGCAATCAAGTATATATATATCGGGTACGTTTGCCATAACGAGCTTCTATCCGAGTCGGTAACCGTAATACTCGTTGAATCATTGGATGGGGTATTTTCGTGCTTATTGCCGCCTACTTCATACCGTTCTCACCGGCCAGGCGATCACCAGTCGAACAAAATAAATGGAGATCGATGACTCAAAAAAAAAACGGCGTTATGTTCTATTGAAAGATCAAGATTTCGTGCTTGGGCGGCCGCCGCACTATGCTAGGGCGAATGAAATTGGTTCCGTAAGGAAAGGTACGAAACCACAGCCATACGCAAACAACAAGGTGGTACAATTTTTGGCTGGTAACAGAGATATCAAAATGTATATCTCCTCAGCTTTCTCAAGTTTGTAACGTAAGTTTCGAGTAAAAACATGTTTCACTATTCAATGCTCCCAAGTGCAGTAAACCTAGTACGTTGGTGTTGTGTATCGGCTCGAACCGAGAACAAGCCTTCACATTCAATGAATCTTAACGAGACCTGATGTTGAGTTGACGCGACCGGCTCTGAATCTGATCCTTTAGTACGTTTCACGAAACCCTGAACGCAAACATCCGTACCTCCTGGATGCGTACCTTGATCAGGGGCCACCTCGATGGCCACGTGCAACTACATAGGGCTGTCGCTCACTGTTCGTTGTTATACCGCTGTTTGACCTGCCGCGCTGGGCTCGCAGTAGTTCAGACCTTCCGAATGTGGCAAGTATCGGGGAGCGATTATTACGTAACAGTCAACTGCCTCAGGCTGAAGCTCGAGTGCCGCTTTCCTTCTCTTGCATATTTAAATTCTTATTTCTACAAATATGTCATCTACCAACGTCAGCGAGCCAGGCGAATACCAGACTGGGCTAGAAACGAGGAAGACTTTGAAGAGGTATGTGGCGCTTACGTAGTGGCAAATCTGTATCGCCTGAGTGCGCAAACACAGAAAAACTACTGATACAGAGCTGCCGCCTCAGCTTCATGAACAAGCTATGATACGCGAGCAAGTCGCTGAAGTGGATGAGAAGGTATGGTGGAACTTAGCTCAGCCACATCAACAGCTGATCTAACAGAGCCGAGAAATTCGCTATATGACTCTTTCAGAGAAAGAGGCACTGTTGCGTTATTTAGGAAATAGCCTTTCCGCTTCCCATGCCGTTCTTCTCAGAAGATTGAAATTAGACCTTGTATGTCCATGTTCTATGGTAGTGGTAGAAACTGCTTTTATTATCTGCCAGGAAAGACGAAGATTAGGTCTTAGAACTGAAGGTCCAGGCCCAATTCCGGGCAAAGTAACGCCACTTCAAGTGCCTTTGCAAAATCCTCCCGTCGCATCAGAAGTCTCGGATGCGCTTAACAGCGTCGCAACAACACCATTCGAGAATTCCTTTTTATCTCGCATTCATGGTGCCAAAACTCCCGATGTTCCGGGTTTAATCGCTGTGGATTGGAGAACACAATCTCCATGGATGGATTTAATGTGTGATATAAGGCAACACTATACATTCACTCAGTTCGAGTTTCTCTTTGTGAACGTTCTGATGTTCTGACCAATAATATTAGCCCCGAGCAAGAAGAACCCGTTGAGTTTATAGCACCAATTGTATACAGAACACTACAGGTAGACCAGATACCTCAGGTGCACGATTTACTGGAGCAGAGTTTCTGGTCTGGTATTAATGGTACGAGACTTCAAGATCGTTTCGAGTAAGAAATATTTACACATACAACAGTCAGTGACTCCCTCTATTATAGTCCTGAAAAATGCACCGTTGTGGCAATGTACAAAAAGGTAGTGGTCGGAGTTGCCATCCTGAGCTCTCCACAGGAAACATACATAATGTATCTTGCTGTGAAGTCTGGTTGGGATAATTCTCACATTGCCAGGTGACTTCAGAAACATGTTTATGGACCGAGGTTTAACCGACGAATATTGTTTCAGAACAATGCTGTATTACCTCATTGCAAGGAATTCGTATAAGGACATTACTCTGCATGTGTCGACCAATAACCCAGCGATGGTAGGTGAACACCTCTCGCAACTGACTCATCTCTAATGACAGGGGGTTCTCAGTTACTATACAATCTCTTTGGTTTCAAGGTGGAGGAGTTCGTTGCAGGCTTCTATGAGGAATACTTGGATCCCCAGTCTCGGGGATCCAAAAATGCGTTCAAGCTCAGGTTGCGGCAGCAACAGTGATTCGAGCAGATATTATAAAGGAAAGCCGTGCATGACGAGCAACTGTACCGGGTGTCTTACTGAATGAAACAAGCTAGTGTGTGGGCACCAAAGTCGCTATAGTTCGAACGTCCTCCTCAAGCGTTCAAGTATCAGATCAACTGCGGTGAATGGCACCACATGTACTGTACTGTCAACATCTTCTTGGCAGTACGTTAGTACTTTAGTACTTGTGCGAATTACATAATCTTCACATGCATCGTTGACTAGGCTCTCCGACATTCGTCACATACTACTTACTCGCACAATATCCTCCGTCTCGTCTTGGACACCAACGTCTTGGTTATTGTATTTTGCACTTGTTTAATAGGCCATAATGTCTGATTTTCATGAAGAGGAAGGTTCGTATGTCTTGCACGCCACATCCCCATAGTTGATGAAAGGCGTCTTTCAGATACATGCCGAATTTGCAGCACTCCGGGAACCGATGAACAACCACTATTCCATCCGTGTAAATGCTCTGGAACAATTCGGTATATCCACCAAGACTGGTGAATACCTCTCATCTCCCGGCACAGCTTCACTGTATTCAGTCATTCTTGCAGTTTGACAACCTGGTTGGCACATAGCAAGAAAAGAAAGTGTGATTTGTGCAACCATCCATTCTCGTTCACGAAAGGTGTGTGTTCGATTACCTTTGCAGAACCACGCAAACTCATTCGTGCCAGTTTATGCACCAAACATGCCCCCCACTCTTCCTGTCCCCCTCCTTCTAAGACGGTTGGCCCAACAAATCTTCTATGGGATATTGTTCGGCGTCAGATCGGTGCTAGTGGCAACAATCTGGCTAGCGGTTCTCCCGTGGTTGACGTTGTTAGCTTGGAGATTCTATTTCGCGATGGGCGAGGCAACGTCAGTGTTTATTTGATGTCTACATAATTAAGTCAGTCTCACGATATCTGTGTTTTAGTGCATGGTGGATAAGCAACCGGCCACGAACAGACCCAGGGGAAGTTGGTTCGCCATTCTATTACGTCGTTTCCATGAACAGTTCGAGTCTTCCACCCCTGTCGTTCTTAGACTGGGTAACAACACATCCCTTGTGGCACGACTTGCCTGCAGACATCTTTACGGGTCAGATTATCGCTTCTCTCATAGTCCTTACCTTTGTAGCAGTGTTTCTGCTTCGCGAATGGATATCTCAGAACGCGCGGCCAGGTGTATTTGAAGACGATGATCTACCAGCTGAGGATCAGCCTGCTGCACCTCGTGCAGCTGTTGTTCCTCAGCCTCAACCTCAGCAGCCCCTTCAACAACCAAGGCCGGTAGTTCCCGATCCCCCTCGTGTGCCCGATCAACAACAGGCTGTTCCGCAACGACGTCCTATAATAAGGCGACACTTTGACGAAGGCCACAGAGTAGGGGAAGAGAGGCGTCGTCGGTCGCCCGTCGAATTACATAGGAGGGAGAAGGGTAAAGCCAGACAATTGGATGGAATTGAGGAACTTGACCCTCGCACAAGGAGAAGAATGCGTCTTAAAGAGCGGGGAGGCAAATCGCGAGAACAAGCAGAAGCCTATTCTCGCAGAGTCTATGAAGCGCGGGTGGCCCGGCGGCATGCACCGAAATTGGATACTACTGCACTGGAGAACGCTGCCCGGGCGCACACCTCTCCGGGGGGCTTGGCACCAAGTACTTTTCAGTTCGCGTTCCAGCCGCCTAGACCGTCGAGTTCCTCTGAACAAGAGGAGGTAGGCTCAACGAACTCCAATGAGCGTCCAGAACAACCAGCACCCACATACAGCAATCAGGGAAAGTGGAAGGAAGCAGAGAGTCTACAGATGGAAGCAAGGAAGGAAAAGCTTGGAGCACAAGACGATATCGAACGAGAGGTTGCGCCTATGCATGACGACTTGGAAGGAAGCTCGACTTCTTCATCATCCACTCCTGGGCCGGAGGGGGACTTATTGGATGATTCACCAGCTGTGATCGTTGAAGAATTTCCGCCAGGAATGTCTGAAGAACTCTCAGATGAATCGATGCAAGACTCAGACCTGGAGTATTCATTTTTAGGCTCGCGTCAAACATTACTTGATGACAGTGAAGCGGAGGCAGGACCTTCTGGTCTAAACCAAGGCCTACCTCAGCATATACTCGACGGGGGACAAGGCACATCAAAGGACATCACAGCGACGATCAGGGCTGCTATGGACGCGGACCCTGATACTAGTGACACTCAGTCGGAGCCGGACCTTGATGATGAGCGAGATCGCTACTTTGCTGCACCTGAGGAGGAGCAGAGAGGTGAGGTAGAAGCGGATGTGATAGTTGCAGAGAATGATGATCAAGAGGGAGCGGAGGAAATGCCTTTGCAGGCGGGCCCACCCATCGATCATCCGGTAGACGGTGATGACAATGACCAGGACCAGGTCGTTCCAAAGAACGAAGACGGTATTGAAGAAGACGGTAACAGAGGGCAAGGGCAAGTTGTAGATGCGGTGCAGGAGGCAGCTCCTGCTAGAGTGGCTTTGAATCAGAATGTCGTCGCCGTCGATATTGAGCAAGCAGTAGCCGCGGCTCAGCCTGCAGGTGGCCCGGATGCCAACGACGAAATGGATGGCAATGGTGACGACGATATGGAAGGCGTTATGGAAGGTCTGTTTTCCTTTCTCCTCTGTCAACGTAAACGCAGTCTGAGCTGGGAATCTTCTAGCTATCGGCTTACGGGGTCCAATATGGGGCATTTTCCAGAATGTAAGATTTTATGATCCATGCTGCTTTTCTTGAGCTCACCCCATCGCAGGCCGCTTTGATGGTTTTTATTCTTGATACGGCCATCGGTGTCGGTGTCTGGATTCCATTCACTTTGGGAAAATCTGCTGCGCTACTCTTCGTTAGTCCTCCAGCCATATCCTGAAGCATGTACTGAAACTCCCGCATAGCTGGATCCCCATAGAGCTCTACAGTTGCTACATCTGCCCATCCGCGCGATCCGGATAATTACAGATCCGGTTGTCGACTACGTCATTTACCTTATCGTCGAACTTTTCAGCCAACTGGCTTACCTTGCATTTTCTATCAATTTATTCATCGTCGGATTGGTCCTGGGCAGCAATGGGCAGGAGAAAGCGTCAGCTGCGATGGTCGGGATGGTACGTGTTCCATTACTTCTCACACAGTAATTGAACCGATTATAAAACAGCGCAATCGGAGTCAAGTCTTCTTGAACGCTCCATGGGAAAGATTGATAGAAGTGGTTTTCCGAGACTCAAAACAGCCTGATGCTCAGCCGGGTGCAATTAACTCAAGGTCATCTTTCATTACAACCTATTTGACCGACATTTCCTTGAAAGCCGAACCCTACTTTGCCGTTCTTGGGAAAGAAGTCAGACTCAGTGCTGAGAGGGTCAAAGAATCATGGTTAAACCTGGCATTATGTCATGGTCCGATGGAGCGATTGTTCGCGGTATCGCTGGGCTATGTCATAATCGGTCTATCCGTTGCAGTGTACCTCAATCTATTGACTGTGGGCACCGCTCGGTCTGCAGGTCGTGCTGTGAGGAGCGCTGTGCGGCAGCAATTGTTGGTTCTCAAGGTATTGTATTGGTTCTTTATCTTCCAGTGGAATGGCTCATTCACGCGAAAATTGCAGGTTGCGGCGTTTATATTGATTGAGCTTGTCACATTTCCCTTTGGGTGTGGCATTGTCCTCGATTTGAGCACAATTTGGCTATTTCCCGAAGCTAATTTGCAATCTCGCATGGCCTTCTTCGCTCAAGCCCCGCTTACTGCCATTTTCTACCACTGGATTGCTGGAACCTTGTTCATGTATGTTCCGTGATCCTTTAATTGAATGTCTAACATCTTACCATATAGGTATGCTTTCGCTGTTCTCTTGTCGGGGTGCCGGACTGTGATGCGTCCTGGCGCCATGTGGTTTATTAAAGATCCTCAAGACCAGAACTCCCATCCAATCCGTGACATCCTCGACCGACCGGCACTTACGCAATTGCGTAAAATAGGAATAAGTGCGATAATGTATTCCGCGATGGTAGTTTGTGTCGTTGGTAGCGTGGCAGGATTGTTGGTGATCGGAGACAAGTCTATTATGCCTTTCCGATGGAAGAACAGGTTTTGTACTCTTTTATTGTGGCAAAATTGGCTCTGACTTTGCTCGCAGGGAACCATTGTCCCATGTACCCGTCGACCTTCTGTTTCTCCACCTGCTTCTGCCGTATACCATGCGCTACTTCCGCCCGAAGAAGGTTGTCAAAAAGTTTGCCACGGCCATTTGGAAGTTCCTGGCTGCAAAATTACGTTTGACGTCTTATTTTTTCGGTGGCAGGCACCATTCTGAAGAATACACGCCCAAGACATGGAGAGAAGTGTTCATGCGCACGCCGGATGACTTAGCCGATGCCGAGCACGTCTTCGATGGCTCTTTCCGTCGAGTGCCAGCAACTGATCAAATAGCCTTGCCTCGGGACATGAAGGCCACTGTCCCCGTTACAGAAGTTGGTGAACCTGTCAACGAGGAGGCTCGCAATTTAATGAGAATGCAAGATGTAGAGGCTACGAAGGCTCAGCGGGATGTCAACAAGGATTACATGGTGGTCTACATTCCTCCGCACTTCCGCTATCGCATTTTGTGTTTCATCGGCCTGATGTGGTGCATATGCGCTATGCTTCTTGGATTAGCAGTGGCCCTGCCAATTCAATTTGGGCGGACCTTTTTCAAATTATTTACGCCGCGCGAGGTGCATGACGGATATTCGCTCATAGTTGGTTTCTACCTATTATGGGTGTGCTACATCATCGGAAGAGAGGTTGACAGATTGGACAAACGCCGACAAAGACAAGGTAACGAGGGACCCCGTGCCGATCTCCGCATTTTCGCCATCAAGAGAGGCCTACTATGGTGTGTGAAGACTATATATATGGTTCTTTTCCTTGGTGTCATCGTCCCAACGCTCGTCGCCCTCGTCGTTGATCTCTACATCGTCGTCCCCCTGCGATTGACGCTTAAACCGGACATGGTACCTCGAATTCGTATCATTGACTCGTGGGCACTTGGCCTGTTGTATGCAAAGATTGCTCTCCACGTCCACCGAATCCATCCACCGAACCAAATCACACGAGGGTTACAAAGGGTCAGTACACTGTCTCTGCGAAAAAAAGTGGGTTAATTGACAGCCGTGACAGATTATGGAAAATGGATGGAGTCATCCTGACCCGGTGACAGCCACAAAGGAGGTCATTGCTCCGCTTGTCGCTGGCTTGCTGGGCATGATCACAATACCGGGCGCTCTATTCAAGTTTGCATACGTTTTTTTCCCAAATGCCGATTTCGACGGCAAGTTCGTCTGTGAGTTGCAAAACGTTTGTAGACTGTTCCATAACTCATACTATCCAGTCATGCATATATATCCTGGCATATTCGTCTTTGCGGGTTTAATGCGTTCCGCAGTGGTTCTCTACGACATATTATCGACTTGGTCCCAAACTATTAGGGACAAGGAATTTCTTGTGGAGATGAGGTTACTGAACCATGAAGCTGATAAACAAAAGGATATAGTACCAGCAGCGGTACAAGGTGCTCACGTTGAAGCATAGTAGCAAGAACATGATATATTTGGATTTTGTAGTTTTTGCACTTTTGCTTGTTATCAGCTATTACAATGCTTTGTATAATTTCAATGACCTGACACTGCTGCACGCTACTCAGATGGCCTGACTTCACCAATGTATTATAATAACAAGTACATGAGGTATGTGCATGGTACAAATAGAATCCGAAATGCTAAGAATAAGGAAGCCGACTAAGCACCGAAACCGTAGAGTGTGCGCCCTGATCGCTTAAGAGCGTATACAACATCAAGCGCTGTGACTGTTTTCCGCTTGGCATGTTCAGTGTATGTGACCGAGTCGCGAATGACCTGCAAAGGGAATCATTAAAATGACCTAACTGAGTAATAGAAGTAACACACGTTTTCCAAGAAAATCTTGAGGACACCACGTGTCTCCTCATAAATAAGGCCAGAGATACGCTTCACACCACCACGACGTGCAAGACGACGGATAGCAGGTTTGGTGATACCTGTTTATCCTTGTAAGCATTGCTTGCACTGGGATTACCAACAAGTACACGGACCTTGAATGTTATCACGGAGAATCTTACGATGACGCTTGGCACCACCCTTTCCGAGACCCTAAGAAAGAAAGTCAGCATACGATAGAGAGATAGATCATAAAGTCTTACTTTGCCACCTTTACCACGTCCAGACATGTTATTCGAAGAGTTGTTGAGTTGTTGAGTGAAATGTAGGAGCAGAGGCTTTGAGTGCCTGAGATGATGGGAGTTAGAATGTAGGATGGGATTACTCGGTCATGCCCTTTTATATAGTCTACGAATCCGCCGGTGGCTGTGCCACATTTCCTTTGTTGATCGCGCAGCCGCGCCTCCTGAGTCACGTGCGCGACGCGCAAGGAAACATATATAAAGCGCACCAAACCCAAAGTGTTCCCCACATCTTGTTTACGGCCACCACCATCTACGTGTCTCCAGACCTAACTCGCCGAACATCCTAAATGGCTCGTACAAAACAAACCGCTCGCAAATCTACTGGTGGTAAGTTCGAATTTTGTAACCCCCTATATTCTTTAGCTTAGCTTGATTGTAGGTAAGGCACCTCGTAAGCAACTCGCAGCAAAATCACAAGCTCGCAAGACTGCAGTATGTCTTCAAGGACACGTGATATGATAGTTGGCTTACGCGCTTTCTAGGCAACTGGTGGTGTTAAGAAACCCCATCGTTTCAGGCCCGGTACCGTCGCTCTTCGTGAGATCAGGCGGTACCAGAAATCCACAGAGCTCCTTATTCGAAAGCTTCCCTTCCAACGTCTTGTTAGGGAAATTGCGCAAGACTTCAAGGTGAGTCGATAAAAGCTACCATCGTTTCTTTGTTGCTCATTAATTGTGTCAGACTGACTTGCGTTTCCAATCATCGGCCGTTATGGCTTTACAAGAAGCCGCCGAGGCATACTTGGTGTCACTATTCGAAGATACCAATCTGGCTGCAATTCATGCTAAGCGTGTTACAATCCAGCCTAAAGATCTCGCACTAGCACGCAGGCTACGGGGCGAACGGTCATAATCATTTCATTGTCTCGTCTTTTTATGTACTAGTAGATTTGTACTACGTTTGCTATCTGCCATGCACATGACTCATGCATTCTCTTTTACATGGCCATCCTAATATATTTTTATACGATGTATCTGATTTGACCTGAGGTGGACAGTTTGTTTTTCGATTACGGCAAGACACTTTGTTTGTATGTATGTCAAACAAGGGATTAATATACTTCACTTCGCACCGCCAGTGACCGGTTGGCCTCAAGAATGGCCTCTGATGGTTGCCAAATTCCGCAAAACTCGAACAACCCTTTAGTGTTGGCGCAAATTCGGGCTTTCCTGGACGCCTCGGAAGATGTGGAAATTGACCGCGAAACACTAGAAGACCTTTTCGAAACACTTACAAGGCTTCAAGAAGCCGAGGAAGGAACTGTTACCCCAGAGAATGACTCGGATGTAGAAAGCGAGGATGACGATGCCGTCGAACACTCCGATGTAGAGATTGACATCACTGCATTATATCAGAGGCCCGATGCAGGTAAATGGCTCAGTTCAGTAATGTTCCTTGCGTTTGGCTAACGACAAAACTACTAGACGCGTGGACTAGCCGAGAAATGGCACAATTATTAAAACACCTGAAGGAGCGCGGTACGATGTTTCCGAACCCCCAATTCACGGTTCACGTTTGATAGCCGTCACGATAAGGGATGTCATCGTTTGTCCAAACTTTTGTGGTGGAACGTGTAGTGCCGATACCAAAGCTTCTACTTGCCTTTGGAGTAGATCTGGTCAGTGAGCTGTACGTATGTCCTGAGTTCAGGTGACTTATCTGTACTGTTAGTGCCCAGAGTTGCAAAGCAAACGTCATTCCACGCTACTGTACTTCCTAAAGGTTGTATTATCTCAACAGTAAGCGAGCGTTCTCCTTCCCACTAGAAAACTCTTCAAGGTATCAAACAGGTTGCGCTTGCGAGACAAATTACCACAGTACAATACAATCGACGATGCCGTTCAACTCATCCATAATTCCAGCCGCATTCTAATATTGACAGGAGCAGGAATCAGTACTGTGCTCTCCCTCTTTCACAATCCTGTTGCTGACAGTTTCAAGGTGTTTCTTGTGGGATTCCGGATTTTCGATCCAAGAATGGTATATACGCTACCCTAAGAGAAAACGGCGCCTACGGCCTAGACGATCCTCAACAAATGTAAATCACTTTGTTAGCTGTCGTCAAAGACCTTCTAATGCTCTGATGGAGGTTTGATATATCCTACTTTCGGGAGAGTCCCTCCGGTACGGCTAGTCGATTCAGTTCACCTCGTTATACTGATGTCAACAAGTTTTCTAGTAAGAGATCATCGCATTTTCGTTGTTGGTATCAAGGACATTGACATCACCCGTCAAAGTTCGTTTGCTAGGTGACGGTCAGCTAGACTCCTTGTATGTATGTTTGAAATTAATCGAAGTACAGCAAGATATACCCTTCCAACTTTGTACCGTCACCTTGTCATCGTTTCATCAAGCTAATGGAGGATAAGGGCAAAGTACGTCACTAAACGGAACGTTGAACCCCGAACTGACAGGAAACAACCAATTTTGCCAGCTTCTTAGGGTATGTGCTGTGTTTACGAGTACTCAGCTGAGCTAATTTGATTAGAATTACACACAAAACATAGATACCCTGGAAACAGCGGCAGGTGTACAATGCGTACTTCAATGCCATGGGTCATTTGCCTCTGCTAGTTGCCTCCAGTGTTGCCGACGAGTACCAGGCTCTGAGATAGAAGGCGACATAATGAGACACCAAGTTCCTCTCTGCACGGTTTGCAATACAACTTCCCCGTCTTTACCATCAAGCAAGGGCAAGAAAAGAAAAAAGAAATCAAAAGATAAATGGGACAGTGACGTCGAAGATGAGAGTGATGTACCTGAATACCCGCCCGGAATCATGAAGGTGTGTCTGTTCATTAGCTGCTGCAAAGTAATGAAACCAATTCCCCTGTCGTCAGCCTGACATCACTTTCTTCGGCGAAAAGCTCACCGATGAATTTGACCGATCCTTGGAAGCTGATCGAGAACGCGTTGATCTACTGTTGATAATTGGGACGTCGCTTAAAGTCGCACCAGTAGCTGATATCTTAAGTAAGTTCCTTCTAGGAGATTGGTCGAACGAGCGATTATTGAACTTGATCTATGTAGCCCATCTACCACATTCTGTGCCCCAGGTTTGCATGTGTTCCTATGCCGTCATTGCCTCATCTTAATCTTTTCTCGCTAGATTCTCATTAACAAAACCCCGATCCGACATGTAAATCCGGATGTAAGTAAGGCCTTACTGTAATGGGTTTCACAGCTCTTACTTTTTATCTTGTAGATTGTCTTGCTAGGAAGTGCCGATGATATCATGCTACACTTTTGCAACAAGCTGGGATGGGAATTACCGCCAGAAAAAGAGAAGGAGACACCGCCTTCACAGGATTCATTCCGCCAATACCCGCTTAGGAACAGTTTCAAAAAGCGGTCGTCGTCAATGTTACAAGCGACGCGGGAGCCTCGGAGGGTCGGCAATAGGTTAGTCTGATATTGTTATGTCCCGATTCAGAGTGCTTATCCCTGATAAGCCATGTGTGGTTGTTTGAAGGGGCAGAAGGTGGGAAGTGGCTAGAAGAATTCGAGCAGCGGTTGGCAGAGAAGGAGCTGGGATGCGAAGCACCGCCAGAGGTGCGGGATGGACCCACAGGTTCCGACACTAATGGGGTCGACATGAGCAGCCAAAGGACCAAACGGCAACGAACGCAATGATGATCGCTATTTCTGCCATGTACACCGTATTTCTGAAATCTACATACAATCTCCAACTGTCTTACTAGCCGGACAGGGCAACGTTGGTTATTTGGTTGAAGTTCTAGGGTGGAGGTCACGGTACGTCGGTTGCAGCCGCCTTTGGTTGAGGCGATTGAAGAGTGAGGAAAGGATGTAGAGGGCGGCAATGCGAGAAATAGTTCGCGGGTTTGAGTATACCATACAGACACTCAAACGCACGACAAGCTGGAGAGTTCAAGCTACTTGATTACCGACTAATGTTTAAAGGTTGCATGTAGCGATGGCGACAGAGAAGAGGACATGTCGCACGAATGGTATGACTGGTCCACGACCAAGGAAGCCGTGCCAGGCGTGTAGGAGAGATGGGCGAAGAAGTGGCCATAATAGGCTCTGAAAAACGAACGGCGTAGAGCGTGGCTCGTTTCTGTATGCTTCATATTGACAACCACCATCAGTTATGTTCTTCTCTACAGCTACTCACCTTTCCGGTCAGACCGTAAGAGTGCAAAGTCGATCAGACACAACAGAAGCCGAAGAGCGTATTTGATTTAGGTACTAGATAACTCGAGTCATCTCAGCAATAAAGATTGAAGACTTTATCAGACGGTAAGGCCGCCGTCATTTCGAGTAGTCTTCATTCATTTGCTAACACGAAGAACAGCGAGTAATTAACAACGCACGAACCATCGAAAGAACACGGTGTGGATGCCAAGCGGCCCATATTAATAAGTGGTAGGTGAGAATCGCCTACCACAGTGACAGTTAGGCACCTGGAAAATTCCTTATCTGTCCTTCACCATCCCACGTTCAAGCGTTATGGATTCCCAAACCCCATCTCCTGCTGCTCCTGAGCGGCCTGATCCCTTGACCGCGACGTTTCACAATGCTACCATAGATAAAGCAGAAAGAAATGAATTCAGCAACACTGGTCGCGATACGTTCAAGTTCGTGCTGAACTACAATCATAATAGTCGTTCTGCAGTGCCTACTGGAGCTGGACAGGCAATCGAACACCCGGTGCTTGGTTCGTACATTCATACTATGCTTATGCTGGCTCTTAATCCCTCTCGCTAGAATTTCACGACGCTATCAACAACCTCCTAAACGTCGTACCACTTTTCGTAGAGGAGGTTCACAAGAACGATCAGTCTCGGTCAACCGTTGACGCAACGATTGCCAAGGATAGCAGTGATCCAGTATCCCAAACCGTAACTACCGATCACACCCCACATTCATCCATTCTGGAGAACCCGGTAGATGTTATCGACATAGTGCCACCTGAACCATCCTTATTGGTGAGGATCTTCACAATGACTGATATCTCGAAAGTCTAATGTTTTCCAGCCTGTTGCCAACGTTGCAGACAGGTATACACGCTCGATGCTAAAGTGTTTGTGTGGCTATCCACTTTACAACCCAAAACCGTATTGTGAGCTCTCGAAGGAATATCCGCGCAATGGCGTAAATGTTGGAGACGTTGGATTTGTTAGGGGAAGCGGGACTTTTGATTTCCTGTTCAATATTTGTCCTTCACAGAATGGACTCATCAATCCGCCCAACCTTCCGGATGGTTTCTCTCTCGAAACACCCGATCATTCGGGAATAACTGTCCTGGAACCACTTCTGCCGGACACTTGCCTGTTTCACAATCCCATTACAAGAACGAGGTGGGTTTCCGTTTGCGTTTTGATTGTCTCTATCTTATCTATTATGTAGATCCGGCGAATACATATGCGAAGGTCCTGAGGGAGCAATACTAGAACTCCCTAAAGGTGCTATCCAAGATGAAGCGACGAATACACGTCCTTTTGAACAGCTCGCCGCGCGCCATGGAGTGCAGTGGTACGAGTACACGATGAACCGAGGAAGAAGTATTTCGAACGGATCATTATATCTCATCACCTCTTTCACTAAGTGCTCTCAATGGGGCATTGCCGTTTTCGACCGGCCTTGCGCTTCAGGGCAAGGTTTGAAGTTTGATAAGAAAAGGTCCCTCCCCTTTGGCAAGCCAACCTCGAAATATCATTGGAAGGGTTCACGTACATTCCATACCAAGGTTTCTGTCCCCGACCAAGGGAATGCCGCAAATCAGTGTGTTTTCGTGCGAGGTTACAAGATCATGATTCGCCAAGACATATTCGACAATCTCTGTAAGGATCAACCTAGATCCGACTCGGCAATCCCCTCTTCATCATCCCAAGCAGGAAGTAGCAGTATGACACGGCAACGGGCTACGCGTATTAGGGGAGGCGGAGGGCCCGACCCTGGCCTATTGTCTCCGATGAAGTCAGACGAGGAAGTTGTCTTACATCCCAATTTCAACTCATCTCTAGTGCGTGGTGCTCACTCTCCCGTTGACTCCTAGTAATTCTTTTTGTCGTTAGGTTCATCCCTCGGATATCATCAATGCCACAATCCTGAGTAAGGTAGACCGCGATTTTGTAACCAAAGGTTGACAATTTGAAATCCAAGCTGAACCCTTGCCAGAACCCGAGTGCCAAAGTTGCGCTAACGCATGATGATGTCTGGTGCAATTTACTGCGTGACGTATGTGTCTGTTACTCTGTCGGCATCAGCTGTGATCATGGAATCAACGATAGAACTTCCCGAAACTCAATTATGCGATATTGACTAATGTCGCCCGGTCATACACAACCACAATTGAATATGGTATGCAACTTTGCTCGCTAAATGCTTCCAAACTTATTCTCCCATATTACACTCACTTTTCAGACTGTGTCTCTTTAGAAAAGTAAGTTGTTCTGAGCTGTTTGATCAGGGCAGGCTGACCTCAGCCTGATTGCTGAACTAGAATTTCTGATCCAAGCAATGTTCTCGAAGTGAGCAGCCATCCACCTCAAGGAACCGGGACTCCGGCTCTCCAGGGGCCTCTCACCCCACCTGATGACGACTATACCCCTGTATCAGCGACAATCTCCCTGGCTCTTCCACGCAAGCTTGTGGAATGCATTCTCCTCTTGCTTGCTAGTGACACCAAATCAATGCTGAAATGCAGGCTCGTCAACAGAGAGTTCAACGCGATCATTCAATCTTCCACAATGGTACAATATTATCTGGCTTGTGAAGCTGCTGGTGTCATTGACAACCCCCAATCATCGCTTTCTTACGCCGAACGCCTCGAAGCGCTCAAAAAGCGGGAAGACGCATGGAGGAAGCTAAAGCCCGTGTTTGAGATGACAATGGATGTTGGTCGATGCGAGTCTTGGGAATTGACTGCAGGATATTATGTCCGTGGTACAAGTCAATGTCTGTATCATTGTCAACTTCCTTCATCCCCTCAAGACAATGTGCAATGGTTCAGGATTCCAACTCATGGTCCTGGACAAAGCCAGCCCGGATTTATGCATTTATTCGGTACGGCTGTCTCTGAACATGACCTCGTAGTCAACGTTATCTCGTACGCGTATTTAATCTTTCAATCTTGCCATGGCAGGAATTAATGAACGGATATTAATAGTTCTGAAGTTGGAAATCGGGCAGACATGCAACGGCACTCTCTCGACTTGGTTCTTCTCAAGTTTTCAACGGGAGAGTATCACCCACTCGCTCATCATCCGCTAATCCATGTTCAGAGATCACCTTCAAAGCAACCTGGTGCTACTGTCAGAATTTTAGGCGATCATCTCGCTTTGGTCATCCACGATGAAGATGGCAGCAAACTATTCATATTTGACTGGAAAACCGGCCACAAGCGACTAGTAAGCAATCCCCTCTACTTTCACTCTCTTGTAATCATTCAACAAATTCTAGCAACACAAAGCAACTGAGAGAGCATACCGATTCTCAGATCCCGTCTTTGTCTCTCCAGAATTTCTCCTTGTCCCCAACTGCATCCTATCCCAGTTTGAAGTCTGGCACGTCCCTTCCCATCCTAACTCTAACCCTCCCGTCCAAATTCTCTCCCTCCAAATCCCCGCCGTCTCAGAGCCTTATTTCATTGCTAGTATCGGTTGCCATGGAGAACTCAGTCCATTTCTCCACTCCATGCCATACTTCCCGTCGCGGCCTTTCTTCCCCTCCTGGGAGAACTCCATCATCATCATCAACCTCCACTTCTACTCGGAGTCTCTCCCCGAACCGGTACGAAACAGAGTATACAAACTCATCATGCACCGCCGCGCATTACTTGATACGATACATAAATGGACATCACCTTCACTTCTTGAACAAGAAGAAGGTCTATCAACATGGTTTACGAACGAGCTTACTGTGCATAACGTTGCTGATTCGGATGATGGAGTGGTTAAACTTACCGCACAGTCAGAGTTGGTTTCGATGGTGCCACATCCGGGGTCCTCTCCACGAACTCGTGACTCTTCGAGTTATTCATCTATTTCTTCAGGATCAGTCTCGTCTACATCTCGATATAACGTCCTCCAACTCCGATGGGCAGATTGGGGTCCCCCCATTTCTCGATGGATCCAATTATACGGAATGGCAAAGCATGTGAGGATCGACCAATTCAATAGCCAAAGATGCGTGTTTGTGAACCCTAATCCGCGTGATGAGAGAAAATGCATAGTTTATGTAGCAGATTTTAATCTGCATAATGTTAGGAAAAATGCGGAGATGATGGCGCAGCTCAGAGGAAGGGAAGGCGAGGGTAATGGTGGTAATAGCAACAATGGGGAGGGAAAGAAGGAAGAAAGTGAAGAAGAATTGGAAATACTGGATCATGAAGGCGTGTTTTCGGAAGAAGTGTATATGGGGTTGAAGTGTGTGGTTTATCAGGCGCCCAGCGAGTATGGGTTTGATTCAGTGATGATGGATGACGAGAGATTGTTTGTGTGTAAGGTGAGCACCCGAAAATGACATTGATTTTTTTCCTGATAAAGGTTGAATCAGAACAAGACCTACAGGATCTTGATAGAAAGGATCAGGGTTCTCTATTTTGGTTAAGAAGAATAATTTGTTGGGTGTATCATCAATTGTTACATAATACTTGTATGTGAATACGACGTAGTGTAAATAGGGAGGAAAATATCCCAGTAGACTGGTTGAATGTGGATTACCGGAGGGATAGATCATGGCGGCGGCGCTGGGGGCTGCTCGGCCATAGTATTCGGAGGCGACTCAGTAGTATGTAATTGAATGGCACGGGATTGAAGACTATACAAAAGAACGAGTATTCTCGTCAGATGGTCGGAAATGTAGCCGAGCTGCACCGGCCGACGTTTGAAAGTGGACAATCTGGTCGCCAGGTTGAGTTTCAGGCTCTCCATCGGGATTCGGGGTGGATAGCCATTGGCGTTCTTAGGTGGTTGTTCAACTGTGTTGACGCAAGCGGATGGTGTATCAACATACACGGACTTCAAACATGACACATCGTTCCTGGCTTGGACGCCAAGGGCAAGAGGAACAATCTCAGTGTTGTGAGTCTCTGGACCAAAGAAGCGACTCGGAATTAGGGACGCCCAGACTTTCCAAGAGAAGTCGCATCGCCTGTAGACCCTCCTGGCAATTGGGTCTTACGGAGATCTCGACAGAGGGTGTAATAAGTGGACTCTTGTGACTGCTATGCTGGCGAATCGTGGCGATACCGCATGACCTTCGCATTCGAGGTGTACCGCGTGTCATCAGATCAATCGATCAACTTTGATAAATCAAATTTGTTCTTATGGACCGGGACGGTACTCGTATGTCTGGCCTTCGTTCGGTGTACCAGAATACTCGCCATAGTTGGCCAGGTCATCGGCGTAGCCATGGACAACAATAGCATTGAAATAGACGACGCTAGCACCTCTACCTACAAACTCTTCCTTGGCATTCAAGACAGTAAACTCTATTGATGCACTGGCACTGCAGAAGCATCAATTTTTTGAATACACGATGCCTCCTTTGTCAAGTTGCGAAAGAAAGGAGTGGGTGAACATAATCAATCACGTTATAGGTAGTTGCTAGAACTGTTGTGCAACACAAACCATTGACTTTGGACTGCGGATGCCTTCGGCAGTTTGATCGAGCTTGGCTGACATATCGAGATAGGGCTCACCCCGTTAACATAATCGAGGACAACCAGCAAGTTGATTTCCAAATTAGCAAAGTGAAGTCCGACGTAGACGCTGTAGAGGCGGATGAGGAAGTCGGTGAGCGTCTCTACAATTTTCCCGCGCAAGTTGAGGACGAGGGCCTTGGCATCGACGTTACCGTGGATGAAAAGAATTTGTAGTGCTCTCGTTCTGAAGTACTCGGTGTAAGAACTCAAGGATGGGGGACAAATGGTTCGCGCGACGACTCGGATGTTCGGTTGAGAACACGTGATCACGCCGGCCTTGTCACCGATGTCGACACCACATTCTTGGGTGAAAAGAATTTTGTCACCGTCTCGTTCTGAAATACTGTACGATGACAAATATGAAGTTGTTACAAAGGTCCCAGAGCCTACGCGATCACGCGCGACTGTACTACTACAGTGTTCTTCAATCGAGTTGATTGATAGTGGTGAAGTCATCAAGCACCTGCCGTACAATGACCTTGAACCATTGGTATCAATGTTATTGTGCTAGGACCGGTAATCATGGCATATTTTATCTCTTACATGAGGTCCAAGCGCCATCTAACGAAACGATGAACGAACGTAGGATGGAGTAGTTGCATCAACCGTTGCAGGCAGCAGAATCGAACGTGAAAGTCATCGCGGTGAAGGAAATGATAGCAAATTTGCCAGTTTCGGAGTCGTTGGCCCAGTCTAAATGGTACCTAATTTGCCTACTTTCCCTTGCCCTTACACCTCCCGAGGAATCAATTCAACCTGCGCACGGAAACGGATGTTTTCGATGGGCTTTGTACGAAAGTCTGTTGTTGCTTACCTTTGCTCCTCAAGAATTCCTAACGCATATATCGACGCTGTTTTGTCTCTTCGGTCTTTCGCGTCAACTCCGAGGCACGGACCTGGTATTGTTTGAGTCTGTGAAAAGGTTCATGGTAATGGACACTTTGAAGGCCTCTAGAACAGCGAGAAAAAGCATGTCGAAGCGGCTCCTCGAACGCAATCCAGCAAACACTGAATCATTGGAAGATGGGATCTTGAAGAATTCGATATTATCATTGTATCAGGAGGTTTTACGCCGGTGCGACCAGGAGACCGGGGGACTATACAGCATTTGACCGGCGGATGACAACCAAACATATTGGGCAAGTGGGAGATCGACAGCAAGCTTGGACAGCCTTTTGGTATGTAGTAGCCTTTGTCTTCGAGGGCAGCAGGCGCCACGGAGACCGGGCCATGCAGAATCTCTGACCCGAGACACAGCAAGCATTGCCGCCGAGCTGAAAGGGTAATAACGGTTTTGAGTTTTGTTCCCCTTGCCCTCTAGCGTTCTTATGTTCATAACGATTAACGAATAAACTTTGTCGGGATTGGTCCTTCACAGGTTGTCGCAACCTGCTACTGAGTATAACCGAGCCAGTGAGAACGGACATTATTCATTATGAGCACATCGGCGGTATGATTTCGTGTCAAATGAAAGCGATCATGTTTTAACTTCTGTGATGCACTACGTACTAAATGCCGCTTCATCCGTCCACTTGACACAATACTGGATACAATCTAGGCGCCGTCAGGAGGAAGCATGGATCTCTGAAGTTTAACTTAAGCGATCCCATGAAGCACCTTGCAAATGCTATGGTATGAGGACGGTTGCACGTGGATGCAAATCCAAACGCGGGCTTTTTCATATTTGGCGTGCTTATAGAAATACAACAATACAAGAACCTTTTACCCACATTCGTCGAGCTTCTTGGTATCATCTCATACACGGCTACCATATACATCTTTGGCTGTCACGCCCGCCTGACTCTTGCGAAGGTTTGCTTGCGCCCATCTTTGTGTTTTCAGTCGATAAGTGCTAAATACGTGATCGAACAGGCACCTACTTCTTAATACGAATAGATTCAATCTGGATGAACCCGGTCGTGTCAGTGGGTTCGAAGCCACCAAGCTCGTCCATAGAAGACTGCTGTTCATCATAGAGACCCTGGAGATCTATGTTAGATCGCTGGCAAGTTCATCGCCACGGGGGCACGCACCTCTTCACTGGACCTTCCTTCGATGACGACATTCCCCTTGTAGAGCTTGAGTCTGACTAATCCGTTGACAGTCCTCTGGCTGGCAGGGATGGCGCTTGTAATAAACTCTCTTTCGGGAGTGAAGAAGTGACCATTGTATAGCACCCGACCTAGCTCAATGGTGATGAACTGGTCACGCAGTGCTCGAACGTTTCTGTCAAGAGTGAGACCTTCGAGATCGACGTGCGCAGCGCGCAAAATGGTTGCCCCCGGGGATTCGTAGCAACCACGCGACTTAACACCGATGAAACGGTTCTCGACTATGTCAATACGGCCCACGCCATGCTTTCTGGCGAGTGCATTCAGGGCCAAGAATATCTCCACAGCATCGGTATATACTTTGTCTTCGTCGGGCACGGTGACCTTGACAGGCAAGCCTTTTGAGAACTCTATAGTTAATCGCTGAGGTTCTTGCGACGCATCTTCTGGCGAAGTCGTCAGCTTCCACATGTCTGCTGGAGGCGTTGTGTCCGGGTCTTCCAGGATACCAGCCTCGTATGAAATGTGGAAAAGATTTTCATCCGTTGACCAGGGTTTGGCGGCCGTTTGTGCCACAGGAATATTGTTCTGAGCAGCGTACGCAATAAGAGCTTGACGGCCGGGAAATCGATTGTAAAACTCTTTCGTAGTCAGTGAGCAGGGGTAATTCACTAGCGGGAGAAGACTAACCTGGCAACCGCCATGGAGCAATGACCTTGATGTCAGGTTTGAGGCCATAAAATGCCAGTTCGAAACGGACTTGATCGTTGCCCTTTCCTGTGCATCCATGCGATACGTAACTAGGACGGATATAGTGTGAAATTGGCAATTTTTGCCATAGAAATCACTTACTCGCAACCTTCGCGATCGGCAACTTCTATCATGCCACGCGCAATGACAGGGCGAGCCAGGGATGTTCCAAGTAAATAAACATTCTGCAACGGGTTTCAGGGCACGATCGCAGTAGATGAATGCAAGCATCAGACCTCATAGATGCAATTTGCCTGAACGGCAGGATAGATGAGTTCTGTAATGAATTCCTTCTTGAGATCCTGTATTACTTCTCAATAAGTTGCTACCGGGAAAAGTTACAGAGACCGTACCTCCAAGAAGAACTTTTTAGCACCTATGCCTAGTGCTTTTTTCTCCGCGGCCGCAAAATCCTACGATCGTTGTCTTCAATCTTATAGACAAGAAGGCCGAGATTAATACACACCTCTTCCTGACCAACATCGGCCAAGAATGCATAAACTTCATATCCCTGCTCGATCAGCCAGGCTAGGATGCAGGAAGTATCTTTGATCATATTGTCATCTCCATCCCAAACACGAGAAGGCATTGAACTACCTACCCAAGCCGCCGGAGTAAGCCAACAAGACGCGTCCAGATTTCGCTGCCATGCTTTCAGGAGGAAAGTTTTAATGGGAAGCAAAAGGGAAGTGATTTGATTTATCTTCGGTCTTATCTGCGCTAAGCCGAAATTGGCCGTGAGCACCTTCTATATCCGACCAAGATCTGCTTTGCACTCGGACTCCTACTATGTTAAGCCGCTCAGACAACACGGTATAAGCCATTGCATGTTAGATTGAACTAGCGTCGTTTATAACCGTGGTGTGTCGCTAGAGGTCGCTGTTCAGAGTGGTCGGTACTTGTGGGCCGTCGGTAGCTTTTGGCCTACATACTTACATGATGTATACAGTAGAGTTGCAAGTGACAAAGCTCTATATTTCTTCAGCTAGTCAGGGATGTAACCAAGGTTGCCCGCTTGAGCCTAACCTTAGTGTAGTTAGACGTAACTTACAGTCAGCCATACTCCGCGTGGCAGCTGTGGCATAGAGTCCTAATCCTTAAGCTCATCAGGCCACGCACGATTGCTGCATGCAATAAACCCTTGCCAGTGATCTCCCTCTACCACCGAATTCTCTTCACACATGCCTTCTGAGCCCCAACACAAGCTAAGATCATTCATCCGCAACAGTCTCACGTTCAATGTCATGAAGCATGGGGCTGGCAGCACCGCTAATAACACCGCTATCAATGTCGATAGAAGGGCAGCGACTGAAGATAGGACTCCCTTACAAATGGAAACAATAACGAGGACATCGCAACAGGAAGACAATGGGCGCGTTGTTGGATCAGATATTCCAAATTCAGCTCATTCTCCAAGTCCATCCATACATACACGTGTATCAAATTTTCCCCACACGCAAACAGAGCCCGTCACCATGTCATCTTCTCGGCAGGCCAAGCGAAGAGACAAGAGCAATAGTGACGACCACCGTTCGCATTCACACCCTCTCCGACGTCATCCAAATGCTTTGCCTGCTTCTGAGGTACCCGATATCGATAAGAACAAAACATCCGCGGAGAAGCAGAATCTGCCTGGAACGGACCTGTTAACCGAGTTCGAACGTCTAAGGAAAGAGATGGAGGCATTGAAGAAGGCAGCACATGACCAGAGAAAGGCCATGAAGAAACAGGCCAAGGTAGGTCTGCGTATTGCGCAATCACCGGCTTTCTAAGGGCACGATCTACGCAGAAATATGAAGAATTGAGGAATGAAGTCGCAGCAAATGCTGTCGTAAGTCTTCCCAGAACTATTGTCTTCTTTGTGTGCTACGTTAGCTAACTAACTCCATCAAAAGGCCCTGACTGATAAGAACCTAGAATTGGCGGCAAAGGACGAGGAGCTCCGGAAAATCAAGGACAACGTCGGGAAGTTAGAAAATGTAAAGTGATCTCATGGTTATTTCTTAGCGATATTAATCCCCGTGACAGTGTATTTCTTCCGTGGAATCCGCGCTCCTATGTCAGATCTGTATTGAGACGCTACATAGACCATATGCGTGCGTTCATAACATTGAAGAAATTAACCGGACATTAATTTGCGAGGTTCGGCTACCCAGACTATCTCCCTGCGGTCACGTCTTTTGCCTGCTTTGTCTTCAAGAATGGTTTCGAAAGTCGCCTGTTGGAGATAACGATGACATGGAAGACCTGGACAACCCGCGTTATGTTGTACTGCGACCCAAATCGTGCCCTTGCTGCCGAACCAGAATCACACACCGACCTATTCCCTTGTTTATTCTCAGAGGTGTTACAAATACTCTGGCGGCGTCAAAAGCACAGCTCCTTGGCACGAGCTGCCGTCCTGAAAGTCCTATTTTCGATCATGACAGCGACCCATGGAAAGGAATATTTCCTTCTAATGACGACGACGACGACGAAGAGTCTGCTTCTGGTCGCAGATCATCGTCTCATTCAGTTGGAGCCGATTCCTTGGCTGAATCTGACGACAGACTGTCAGGACGGTTTACCCAGTATAGTGATGGCTTTATGGGTTATGGCTTTGAAAGTGACAGCGAAAGTGAAGGTGCCGGAGCACCGTTTACTCGTGACGATGGTAGCGACGATGGCGATATCTATGTAAACCCGCGTTGGCAACCCCCCTTATCATTTGCTAGCTACCGCAGTGACGCAGGTGGCAGTGACCAAGAAAGCAACAACCCCACCATCTCCCTCATTCGGAGGGGCTGCCCTTTGCAGATGGTTCTGTCGTTTCATATGACATACAACCGTGAGGAAGGCATCATCGCACATGTCCCCTCACTGGTGCCTTCTCTGTTCCTTGACTATGGGAACATCGATATCGAAATGATGCACCGTATCTTCCTCGGTTGGAACATCCAGGTTGACGAAGTGGATGACAGAGACGGATGCGCGTACATGCAGCAAATGTTGACCGAACTCGACGAATATCCAGATAGATGGGCAGTGCGTCCAAGAAATGGCGTGCCTGATGGTTTCGAGGTTTATGACGCTATGAGGCTTGTGAGACGATCCGATATTGATCAGTACAGTTCCGACGGTGTATCATATTTTGACGGAGCAGAACTTGACTAGCTACGCACCTGATTAATTTTTGCTGATAGAAGTACTGGTATGTAGGATAGTGTTACGTATGTATCTTAGACCTAGATTCAGTTAATCGTACACCTGAAGAGCACGAAATTCAGCCCTGCTGACCGGAAGCAGTATATCCTGCTGTGGTTGGCCGCGCGTTTGTCGCTAAAGCATCCTTGTAATACGGGTACTTCTATTAATAGACCTCAATTATTTAATTAACCAGCCGTATTGAAGTTATGCCCGGACCGCGCCTCCGTACTTGACATGAAAAAATATGGAAAATCGGTATGCGTATAAGTGGCTTGTATGTGGTCGAAGCGTACGAGTGGGCTCGCCAATTCGACCCAATTTTGGCCTGTGCAGTATACTTGTTACCAAAAATCAGCAATTGTTCAAAAGCCCAAAATCAACAAAGACAAATAAAAAGGTCCAGACTGGCAATACTTGCATCAACCTAAATGACGGGCAAAAGTCATCTCAATCTTGTTCCTCCTTTGGTGGACCCTGGTCAATCTGAAACTCTAGCGCAAGTCGGCCAAGCCGTATGCGCGTCATTCTCCCCTCATGATAATTCATTGGCAGTGTACATGACGAAAGAGGTGCGCGTGACAAGATTCGTGAACGTATGGGGAAGGGTTCATGTGTACACCTAGCCAGGTCAAATAGGCCACCCTCGGAATGCTCGGAGAGAGGAACAGCCAGTGTACTTCACCAGTTTCCATGCACCGCCAACACATGAGCGGCGTCTTGTAAATTACGCGCAGTTTGCCGTGCTCCGCGAGTCCTGACAATTCAATCAGTTCATAACAGACACGTCCATCATATTTGCTGCGCTGCAGAACGTGTTGAAGACTGGCCGTGAGAGAGAGGCTGAATGGTGGGAGAACGTCTACCAGAAAATAGTATCGTGACGCGTCGTGCTCATGGATTGCTTCCAGGATACAAAGCGAACAGACTCTCAATATCATACGCAAGTTAGCGATAGATTACGTGAACTTCATAAGAGAATGCTGGGTTCATGCTTCGGTATGCACTGCTTTCCTGACGGTACGAATGCTACTTAAGTAAATTAGCAAACTGCGCCGCGGTCAGATCTACAGTACAGCGGAGATCACTATCGTAGGTTGTATACATGTTTCTCCCTGTTCGTAGTTCTGTACCTCCCTGAATCCGGTTACGAGAATGCACCGGTGGGAGATGATCTCATGGAATGGGTGAACACTCATTTCATTGAACCTTCAACAGAAGAAGGGGTTCATCTCAGTGCCTTAGAACGGCCTTGGGAAGATGGCACATTTTGGCCGTATTTAACGAGGTAAGTGATCAGATTGATATTCGCAGCACTCATCTATTAACCGGTGGTCACAGGACAGTTCTACGAGGATTATCGAAAGCATCCCTGTTTTTCTTAGATGCCCTCAACCAACACCCTTCAGAAGATCTGCAACAGTTGGCGGCGACGCTGGGAAGACTTGTTGGCTCCCAGCCTCGCTTGCAGAATTTTGATACAGAAAAGGATTTCGTCTTGGCATCAAAAAGATGGAACAACCAAGTCAAAGCATTGCGTATTGAAATGGATCGCGTTCCGGAAAACAGCCGCTTTGACGGCTTTGACAATTGGTGGGACCGCTTGAGTGATATTGTTGGCATTCTAGAAGGGCGACCCGAAGTTAATCAGCGTGTATGTGAAGAGCTAGGTGCAGACTGGAAAGAGGTTTGCGCAACTTGGGGTGTATTCGTTGACGTTCGTCTCGGAAGGCAAGGTTTACCGTAAGTGCCTTTTTGGTTTTTTGTTTTGCATGGACTTATAGAACCCGATAGGGATGTTGTGAGTCAAGCATTGGATGAGATGCCCGCGGATCCGACGAATCCAGAAGATATGTTCCACGCCGCTCTATTTTCAGGCAAACCGGAGCAGGCTTTGCAATATGCAGCCGAGATAGACCCCTGGCTAGCTGCGCATCTCGTAGACTTCCTGGAAGCACTCTCGCTGCTATCAAAAAGCAATGACTAGTGAGCGGGGTCTCTAATGCTGCAATGTACTAACCAACCACTGAAACTAGTTCCGACTCATCGGCACGTGATCAACATATTCTGGCATACGCTGAATACTTGCATTCTGATCCGGGTCTGTGGCGTATGACTGTTAACTATATGTACTCTTGCGGGGAAGTAGGGAAGGCTATGGCTGACCAGATTTTACTCCGAGTGCCGCTGAAGCTCCATGAACAGAATGATACTGATCTCGATCAGAGGATTCGGGCAGGGGATATTGTCGGCGTTCTCAAGGATGTGAACGAGACGTGCTTCCAGCATCAAAGAGAGACCGTAAGGCGGACAATATGCCGAGTATGTACTTCTCCCGTTAGATTAGACTTCCAAACTTCTATTTTTATCTGTGATGATCTATAGATCGCCGCCCAAACACTTGTACAAGACAAGCATTACGGTTTGGCGGTATCATATTGTATATCGGCCGAGGATTGGTCTGGCCTCGGTCGTATAGTTAATCAAGTATTAGAAGAGTACGTGACAAGTGGTACGCAACCTATTATTTTATGCATATGTTTAGACACTCACAGATATTACAGGACCGGAAAGTTTTGCCAAGCATACGTCTACTATTGCATCTACTGTCCAACAATTACAGGCACAAGAATCACACCTTCACGGTGTTCTTGCCCATCGCCTGCTATTTGCTGTCCGCTACGCCCAATTTCATGAGCTGAGAAAGCAAGGGCACGACCATGAGGCTGCGTTGGAATTAATTTCCATGTTCTACGATGATCTGGCACCGAAACAGTGGTGGGCTGTCTTACTCAGTGATGGAATCGAATTTTTCCAAAATGGTTTGTGGTTGCATGTATCATATCACATTACTAACAAGGTTTTATAGATCGAGCATTATTATTTTCCGGCACAGCTGTGAACGAGTTTTTGCGGAAGGTTGAGGAGGTGGCTTCAAGGACATCACACGGAGACTTGGATTACATTGGGATACTCATGCGAACATTGAAAGGGGGGGAGAAGGAAGCTATAAGCAGGCTTAAACTGGTGCGAATTGCCTTGGCTAAATACTACGCGCGGTGTACAGTCGCAGGCATTGTCTGATTGTAAAATATTCTATTTCACAAGAAATGATCATTTAAGTACATTCACTCATCCGAAACTTCATTAAGCTTCCACCGACAATGACATCGATGCTCTGGAACTCCGAAATCAAAGTTCATACATATAAGTCTTAACTTCTATCCTTTTTTCGAGTGGTGCTGTAGGCATCCATGAGTCTTCTCTTCCCCTTTTGCATGAAGTATCAGACCCTTCAAACTGCCGCCCTCAAGGTTTCGTTCAACTGCGGAGACATGACAAGCTCTAGCTAGGCCAGGACCCAGACAGCCTACAACGCTCTATGGCGTATATAACGCCTCCTGTATTCACTGAAGAACAGCAGTAACCAAATGTGCTACCAATTGCACACCTACAACGAATTCGAATGCGGCCACCAGGCGCTGTTGGAGAGAAAGAAGGTCAGTCGGGTTCGTGCACAATTTAAAAAACAACTCATTGAAACCATGCCTGTTGCAGATCGATTGTCATAACAAGACATGCGCTCTCAGCGCGTCTCATAAGTACGACGGCGCTCACGATTGCTTGGACACTTGCACCCAAAGGCGCGTATCTTCACTGCCACGTGCCCCGCGCTCATATGTGACCATCAGGCTGGGACAAGACTCGACAACGGTGTTAGAAAGGCATCCCGTGCAGTGTGATGCGTGTAAGCTCAATAAATCGTGAGATGGAGCGTACTGTCGCAGTGTTTGTCGACTGGAAACTAGTTGAGCGTAGTACTTATGTATGTGGGTAGAGAACTATCGGGATTGCTCATTGTGGAAGCTGTTGACTTATTCAACAAAGCATTCTGGAGGTTTCCTGCGTGATGCCATATGTAGACGTACCTAGCGACGTTATCAATGCTGTCACGAGGTATTCTCGATGGGCACCGACTTTCTGGGTAATGAGAATGGGGTGCTTGGCCATTTGCAGGACACGAAGATCGCGGCAGAATGGACCGATCGGCAAGAACAATATTTGTCGTGAGTACCAGAACAAGTGACTCGTCAGATTCGGACATCCTAGAGTCCGTGATGTATATATATCGTGATAGAAGGGTAACCTTCTTGGTCGGCCACCGTCTGGGTAATGCCAGTATTTTCTCCTGGCTCTTGGCCACAGATGGCAGCCAGCAAGGCAAGATCCGCAAAGCATCAGATAGTAGAGAGCAGAACATCGTGCCGAAGGCACCAGGTAGTTCAGACAGACATTGCGTTGCGCTTTGAGAAGGTCGTCTCCCGTTCCCCAAAAACGTACCTCAAGCGATTTCCAATAACTTCAGTCCCGTTTTCCAAATTGGCATGATTTGGAAAACCAAACAGAAGCGATTGGAATGGGTATTTGACATACCTAACGTCTTATTCACAGTTTCAGTTCGGAAGTGATACCAATCATGTTGAAACCCGTTGTTCATTAAGCTCAAGAACTTGAATAACTGCCAGGCGCGGCGGTTGCCTAAAATAGCAGGATAGCTAGCACGTGGTGGTCTACACACAGTCTACCAAGCTCCATATCGAGGGTTTCGTCCCAGTCTTCGTTTTCCGGCAGCAGCTAACAAATGGTATCAGCGACCATGGTCGACGACGGATACACTTCTTCAGCTGCTTGGGAAACGGACCACTCTCTTAGCGGCCATGGCAGACAGCCTTTACGCTCACTTGATTCAACTGGCTCTTGTAGTCCTCACCTCAAGTCATTCTCTCCATTACCTCGCTCAAGTACTGAATCGGCTGGCCCATCTCAATGCCAATGGCGAGATAATCCAACTGTGACTATAGAGCGGCGGGACACGTTGACAAGTTTCCAGACGCAGATCGAAGCTCCCGCATTGGTTGAATCGAGCTTCGATGAGAATGTTTTGCGTACACTGTGCGATTTGGACGTAAGCTCCGCATGTTGATGCATAGCTTCCGAAATTAATGGAGTGATAGTGCGGGGTACCGTTATTACTGGACAGGATCAAACAAAGCATGGTGTCATGTAGAGCGAGTATTCTACTGCAATGCTCAGCAACAATTTTTTTGACATGCCACAGGAAGCGTCGACTTTCTTCAAAAAGCGTGCTGCGATTGAGGAGGAATATGGGAAAAATCTGCAAAAGCTTTCTCGGGCAACTTCAGAGGCATATGCTATCAGTGAGGGAAAGGCGGGGTAAAATATATCACTGCCTTGAAGAGTTCAATTTTCCGCTGAAACTGAGAATAGGACTTTCGTTGCTGCATGGCAATCAACTCTACGCGTCCATGAAGTCATGGCAGAGAACCGACTTCGATTCTCTCAGCGGTTGAACGAAATGAGTGAAGAACTAGCGGTTCTTGCCAAGGAAGTAGACAAGAATCGAAAACAAGTATGATCTTATTATCTAGCACCTCGTCAATCTTCTGAGACTCTCACAGGCGAAGGAGCTGGCTTCTCGTCTCGAACGTGCCCTGCAAGAGTCAGAACTGTTGACGGAAAAGTGTAAATCAAGACTCGAGGTGTCTTCGGAGGAGCTGGAACGAATATTGCTCCAAAAGGAGGGGGAATCTGTGAAAGACAATCTCATTCAGCAGCGCACAACTGGTGTAGGAAGCAAACGTGTCATAGGGAAAGCGGTTGCCAAAGGAGGACTGTTATTGAAGGGTAAAAATCCAGGCAATGTACGTGCAGGTTGCATCACTTCAACGCTTACTCTCAGGCTTGCTCATAGATACAAAGGCAAGAGGATGACATTAGGGGCCGAGTTTCAAATGCATCAGATCAATATCGGAAGGCTGTCACTGACACACAGGCTATGCGCCAGGAGTATTTCAACTTACAACTGCCTAGGATACTTCGAGTGAGGATGGAGTTGCTAATGCTCTCTTTTTTATTCGACTAATGTATCTTCTCAATCAGTCCCTGAAAGAATGCGCTGACGAAATTGACCTCGGCACTCAATACCATCTCACACGATATGCCTTCCTTTTCGAAAGTATCGTTCTCAGCGACGGTTCGACGCTGATCCCACCTCAAGAAGAAGGTTAGCATACATCAAATTAATACAGGACCATTTTTTCAACTAGAGCTAGGTTTGGGACTGAAAGCCACGATTGAGACAATCGACAATCGTGGCGACTTCAAGATATTTATGCAGCATTACGTTTACGCGCGCGGTTCTGTTTTCAAGGGTCCCCGGCGTGAGGGTCCTGCGGATGAGGGCTTCGTGCGTTCACACCATCCCTCCTCCCCATCAGTCTTGACACTCGTTTTAGTTACCTGCTATACCTTACCTTCAATCTGACAAGAGCGCCCAGGGCAATAGTAATGTGACTAATGGCGGAAATGAGAAGGGTATACAGGATAAAGGCCGGCCGACCTTCGGTGTTGACCTCGCGGAACAGATGGCCAGGGATAACGTAGAGGTCCCACCTGTCATGCAAAAATGCTGCGAAGCTATTGAGAGATACGGCGTTCATTCGATTGGGATTTACCGCATTAGTGGGACTACAAGCAGGGTGGCGAACTTGAGGCAGCGCCTAGACAAAGGTACAGTGATCATTACGTTGTTGGGGTGATACTCAGGGCTGCCCTCAGACCTTGAGTCTGTAGATTTAGATTCCCCAGAATGGTCTCAAGATATCAACAATGTTGCCAGTGCACTGAAGGCGTGGCTTCGGGAGCTTCCAGACCCGTTGCTGACCACTCTGTTGCATCAGGGCTTCATCGATGCCGCTAGTGCGTTGTAATGAGCTTTCCTTTCCTCCTATTCACAATGTGTGACAGAGATCGAGAACGAACGCCTTCGCCATATTCGACTACACGAACGAGTGAATGAATTGCCAGACCCTAATTATGCGACCCTGAAATTTTTTTTGGGACATCTTCACAGGTAAGTAAGAATAACAAAGTCTTGATTGGCTAGTCTAATCTGGTTGAAGGATCAATCAACACGCGGATGAGAACCAGATGTCTATACAGAACCTTGCTATTGTATTTGGTCCGACTCTATTCGGGCAGGCCCCTGTGGTTGGTCACCCAAACGGTGGTGCAATAGCAGATGCACCACATCAGAACCAGGTAAGCCTTCATCAGATATCATGGAGCACTGTCATTAATGAATGGCCGCCATCGGCGGTGGCAGGCAATCGAGACCATTCTCAAACATTATACCGATATATTCATCGACGAATCTGAGGGCTGATCTTTTGATTGCACTGTCATAACCCTTTTTCTGTGATACCCTTTCACCTCCCTAGTACGTGGTGGCTTGCAGTTGACTCTCATCCTCATTTCTATTTATTCTATGTTTCTCATTTCGGTCTTGGACATGTATTGTGATGCCGGAAGTACAGAACCATGTTGCATTACCTGATGTATCAACACATGACTAGATATCTAGTTCCGATATCCTTTGTTATACACTCCATATCTTAGATAGAAGTAATCAAAACCCCTTCGGAGAAGGGTGATTAGTATTCACCGTGCCAAACCACTTGAAGACCGATTTTAGGAAACCCTTTTCATAACATGAAGGGATAAGTAAATACTACATTACAATAAAGATACAAGAGAGCAAAAACCCAATAAATACAATCTATGCACCGAAACCATATAGTGTGCGCCCTGATCGTTTCAGTGCATAGACAACGTCAAGTGCTGTCACTGTCTTTCTTTTAGCGTGTTCTGTGTATGTCACTGCATCGCGGATAACCTGTGGCATGTCGCATAAACACCGCGTCGGTCGCATAGAAGGCATGCCTACTCACGTTTTCTAGGAAAATTTTCAAGACACCTCGAGTCTCTTCGTAAATGAGACCGGAAATACGCTTGACACCACCACGGCGAGCAAGACGACGAATGGCAGGTTTTGTAATACCTGAGAAAGAAAGAAAAAAATCAGAATCGGCCGAATGACACAAAAAGGAACATACCCTGGATGTTGTCGCGAAGAATTTTACGATGGCGCTTTGCACCACCCTTTCCTAGACCCTACAGAAACCGTAAGAACTCAGAAACACCCAGCGCAGAGAAGACACTTACTTTTCCACCCTTTCCGCGTCCAGACATGATATGTAAATTGGGGGTGTGAGTTTAGATTGAGAATCAAAAGTAAGTGTTGTAAGTATCTCGCTGAGACGGAGTTACAGAGTAATATGACGCGCTGTTATATATATTCCAGGAGTATGTGGCTGTGCAGAATTTACCTTTTGTTGATTAGGAGGCGCGTCTAGTCACGTGCACAGCGCGACGAGTGGCTATATAAAGCGACAGTGCCTTTAAGATGTACCGTATTTCACTATCCCTGACACGGTATTTGCTCTCAAATCAATCGTCTAAATGGCACGCACAAAGCAAACTGCTCGCAAGTCTACTGGTGGTAAGCTAATGCCTTCATCTTCTACTGGTTCTTTTGCTAAGTACGCGTTTTACAAGGCAAGGCCCCCCGTAAACAACTAGCTTCCAAATCGCAAGCACGCAAGACTGCGGTATGCTGTCGTTTGGTCTAAGCGGCCAAGGGTTGCTTGCTCATGATAGTCTGTAGGCTTCAGCAGGTGGTGTAAAGAAACCTCACCGCTTCCGGCCTGGTACTGTGGCCCTCCGTGAAATTAGACGGTACCAGAAGTCGACTGAACTGCTAATTCGCAAACTCCCCTTCCAACGTCTTGTTCGTGAAATCGCACAAGATTTCAAGGTACTTTGACAAACTTTGGTTCTACTTGGTGCGGAGACTGACATCTGAATTAGACTGACCTTCGCTTCCAATCATCAGCCGTAATGGCTCTCCAGGAAGCAGCAGAAGCATATCTCGTATCATTATTTGAAGATACCAACTTGGCTGCCATTCATGCCAAGCGTGTGACCATCCAACCAAAAGACCTTGCACTGGCACGCCGGTTGCGCGGAGAGCGCTCATAACTTGACTTGTTTTTGACTTATATTTTTACTGTTTGTATGTTTAGGTGTACTAGAACTATTTATTCCATGGACTCGACGCAAACTATGTGTGATTTGTTAAGTTTCGTTGAGTTTACTGTGCCAGTGGTGTGGTGTGACTAGAGCTGGTCTGCACTTCCAAGTTCGGCAACTTGAGTATAAAACCTTATTCAAGGCAACACGATCCATCCTCTTGCCTGGACCCTGCCCGCTGAGCGGGTGCGAGTTTTTACAAAGTCGGAGAGCCCTGCGGCGAAAAGAAGGGGACCAAGGCGGTGCAACCCACGATGCTGGACAAAGGTCAGGTGCAAGACGAAGTTCAACGATTTTTCCGGCCCTATTCAACTATATCGTAATATAACTACCGAGTGTTCTTGGCACCCCTGCTGCGGTGCTGCGGACCTTCCGGTATCCTGTGAAGCAACGGTTGCAGATGGGGCTGGCGGGACTTTTCCGACCTGGGAACGTAGGCCGCAGCAATGCTAGCATAAGTGGCGTTTAGTCAGTCCATTCACGAATCACGGAAGAATCTTGGCATTTCAGGTTTGAATAGATATCGTTTGATCAGCTTACTAGGACTTTGACTTATGGTTTTTGCTATGCAGCATTGCCGGCTGACAATTGGAAGTCGCCGAGTCTTTGATCGGTCCGCCAAGATCATCCTGTCCAGTCCGGCTTTGAATGCGCAGCGCCCTTTCCAAACCTTCATCATTGTTTCCCTTCTTACTATCATCTCGCAGGACGAGCCCCGCTTTACTCCGTGTATATAAACCACTATTTGCTGTCGTCATCTCATCACCATGCTCTCCGTACTGCCTCTCTCGTTGACTGTCCTGCTTTATGTCTCAACCAATGCTCTCGTCGCTCCGCTGGAAGGACTATCCGAACGAAGAACCATTCAGTTAAACCGTAGGAGTCCACCATCTGAGCGCTCAGTTGAAGACTGGGGAGCATGGGCAAAACATCATAAAGAAGTTTTAGAAGCCAAGTATGGCGGTGGCAGCAGTCAGCAGCAAAAACGAGGTTCTGGAACAAACTTGTAAGCCTCCTTTCTTGTCGTTGCCAGCCATTTTAATCTCTCTCTCTCTCTCTCTCTCTCTCTCTCTCTCTCTCTCTCTAGGTTAGTCAATCAAGGTGCTGATTCGAGGTACGCGCTCTTATCCATGTTCAAAAGAGAAGGCACTGAATTCAATGCAGTTATTTTGGTACCATCGCTATCGGCACGCCTCCCGTTGCCTTTGATGTGGTTCTTGACACCGGATCAGCGTATGTCCGCCACCTAGTGTTTTCAAATCACAGTTTGTTAATCATTTCCACAGAGACTTGTGGGTGGCTGACACAAGTTGCGTCACTGGCTGCACTGGGGTGCCGACTTTCAACCCATCATCGTCTTCCACCTTTACAAATCAAAGCTCATCATTTCAAATAACTTATGGAAGTGGACAAGCAGCTGGGTCGCTTGGATCAGACCTTGTTCAAATGGCTGGATTTTCCGTTTCAAATCAAGTCTTTGGCGTCTGCGATGAAGTGTCCGATGGCCTCTTGACCAGTCCAGTATCTGGACTTCTTGGTCTCGCGTTCGAGACTATCGCTACGTCAAAAGCTACTCCGTTTTGGCAAACGCTCGTCGCACAAGGCGCATGGGACGAACCACTAATGGGATTTTATCTGACGCGGTATGTGACTTGAATATCGTTGCGGATCGGAACTCTAAGATCCTTGCCCAGATTTAATAACGTGTCTTCAGTTCAATCCCTGGAACCTGGTGGCTCGTTTATAATGGGTTCGTAGCCTAAACTAAACCTTTTATACAGGCACTCATGTCAGATACTCTCATAGGCTCGACGGACACAAGCTTGTACACTGGCAATATCGACTTTGTCGATCTTCCTGTAACTGGATCTTATTGGATATTACCCTTATCGAGTAAGTCTGTCTCAGGTGAAATTTCAATGAATGTCTCAAACGACTCCACGCAGCTCTCACGGTGCAAGGTACATCAATTTCCATCGCTTCTGGCAGTTCCTCGTACGCAGCTATCGATACCGGAACGACCCTCGTTGGCGGACCCAGTGATGTCATAGCCGAAATATACGCCCAAATCCCAGGATCTCAAGCAGGTTCTGGCAACTATCAAGGATATTATACTTATCGTACGTTTCGCCGTGCCCTTTGTGACTCGTCTTGTGGTCTGAACACTGCTTGTACAGCCTGCGACACCTCAGTCCAAGTCAGCGTTTCGTTTGGAAACGGGAGCAGCTGGTCAATAAGTCCCAGCGATTTTCAACTATCGAAACTCACACAAAACACATGCCTCGGTGCCTTCTTCCAACTGAGCACAGGAAGCTCAGCTCCCAACTGGATATTTGGAGATACATTCCTTGTAAGAACTCGATGTCTTCGTCTCAATTGTTCGTGCCTGACCTTGATTATCCTTAGAAAAACGTTTATTCAGTTTTCCGTTACAACCCTGCCTCAGTTGGATTCGCGCAGCTCTCGAGTACAGCCATTAAACAGAATGGCGTTGCTGGCTCATTGCCATCCGCCACTATTGGTTCAGCCGCAACAGTCAGCGCCACTTCCAAGGGACTCTCGTTACTAAATGTCCCAAAATCATCTTTTACCGCAATGGGGATTTGCTGGATCCTTTCCGTCTTAGCTGGGACAGTTCTATTATATTAAATAATTCCTGCGACGATCTTTATTTTTTTTAGTACTTAGCGGGACAGTTAGGTTGTAGCTGTAGTTAATCGTAACAATAGGTTTACTTGGAATTACCTTCACGATACAAACAATTATGAAATTTATGATAAATAGCCAACTTAAATGTCTTTGGCTGGTCCCAGCAAGCGATTCATGATAGCTACATCTTTGGGCAATATCACGTCACGACGAGCGTGCACAGCGGTAAGGGTTGCACAATGAAGCACACGCAGCAAATACGTCTCCACAGCATCCTGTAAAACGGCAATAGCTGACGTGCCCACGCTACAGTCAGCCTGAAAGCGAGTTAGAACGAACATGGAAGGAATTGCGATGCACATACCTTCAAATCCTGGGCGATGTCTCGAACAAGCCTTTGGAACTCGGGTTTGCGCAGCAGCAATGCAGGCGATCGATGATTTTGTGCAGCATGGCTACGTCGCAGCAGAGGTCGGTGCTGGTTATCAGCCGCATCAGATGAATTGGATGCCAGAGAGGGTGTAGGACTTTTGGGGTAGAATGACACTTCATCTCTAGGCTGATCTGTCAAGGGAGCTCGTTTTCGCGTCGAGTATACCGCCCTGTGAACAACACCAGATGCTTGCGCCGCATGAGTTGGTGAGCGACTTCGCCGTTCTGCCCAAGAATCAATACCACGATCATAATGAAGGTAGATGTGTCCCACCTTCCATGGCTTTACGCGTCTTCGACCTTGTTAGAACCATTGTTACTGAGATATGGTTAAGCGATATTGGCCTTTTATACTGAGTGTGATAGTCTCCGAAGGTATATATGGCAATAGGCATCGCAAAAATGGTTAAACGGGGGTACAATCACCAGATCAAGTCGAAAACTTGTGGCCGACCCAGGCGACATACGGCATGGAAAAGACGTTATTTCCGATTCTCCAAAATTTCCAGCCCGATCTTTGTAACCATAGGGTTAGGAATTCACGAATAACGTCTTCCGCTCGGAGTTCGACGACGATAACGACAACCGTTCTATCGGAGATTGCCAGATGATCGAGGGATTCTACCAAATGAGGCAACAAGGACGGGTGATATATGCAGTCCACGACGAGCAAGATGTCCACAGGCTGGAAATTGGACATGCGCTTCCTCGTAAATGGGGTTGCCGAAGAGAAGGTGATCCAGTCGAGCTCCTCGACTGTAACGTTATTGCCTTGTTCTTTGACACAGTTTGGCCAACCGACAAAGTTGAGGGCTAAATTTTTTCTGATTAAGGGAACGAGTTCTCCAACGTCCGTTGCGGTAAAACGGCCGACTAGGGGCGAAAACACGATGCTAAGAAGACCCGTTCCTGAACTACGGAAGGCTCCAACGTCAGGGCAATCTTAAATCCAGACACAGATTATTCACCCTAGTTCAAGAACATGCAACTTTCGTAGCTTCTCCGGATCAAAAATCGACTTGTCCGGTGTGGAATATATCTGATTGAGGATAAGCTGAGCAAAATCTATACTGCCACGGAATCAACATACTCGTAAACCTGCGTAAGGTGACAATTACCTGGCTTTCCAAAGAACACTTCCAGTATCACCTTTACGCGTCCGAAGTGCAGTCTTATCTTGCGCTAGGACAACGGCGATAGTCTTTTCTTTGCTGTCGTTAAGCCTTTTGGCCTTTTTCGGATTAGATCTACTTCTTTCAGAGCATTGCGTCGGAGGTAATTTTATATCGAATGTTATGTCGAGGACATCTTTCCGAGAATCGACATGGCCTAGCCCTCGAAAATTGCCGTCACTGGAAGATTGGTGGTTCCCTTGAAGAAGAGAGTAGAGTATGAAAACCTGATATTGAGTCAGTTCCAGCAAGTATGCAAAGTATTTGAACTTGGATCCAGACCTCTTCGTCGGCATCTGTGACGATTTCAGAACCAGGCGGTAGTCGTAGAGCGCCAAGTGACGCTGGAAGTGAATCCATAGGGCATGTGATTGGTTAAACCCTAACCACACCGCGCCCTTGTTCGACGACGCGATTGCCGTGCTGAGAACAATTGCCGCATGTTTCGCGTATTCCTTCGCCATCGTATTACACCGCCAGTAACTTTCGCTCAAAGGCGTTCTTTCACCTGCACAAGATGCCGAGGCAATCTGTTTCCATCCCCGGTTCTTCGCCAACCGAGGGCTTCACTTGGAAAAGAAATCTCTTTCAAAGAGACGATTACTCGAATGCGGCCTCCTGAATCTTTCTCAGAAAAGATTGGGATGCCAAGTATTAGAAATCAACTGCTGGTGATTATCGATTGTTCGTAAACTCGTCAGGCTGACTGATTTGTAGTTTGCACTTGGTGGTTCATGCCTTGCATTCGCATACGCTGCTGTGAGCACGAACATAGAGACGGATATGTGGGCAGAAAAACTCGTTACACTATCTCCCGTTTGGAGTATGCAGTCCATCAGCAATTTGGATATAAAGAGAGCGCAGAACGCTGAGCTCATCAAAGTAGGGCGCTATACATGTCAAAGGCCGCGAACGCACAAGCTGAAATCGCTGTTAAGGAACTCAGGGACTGGTATGCCAACCTGAACGCAAGCATACAGAATTTTCCCGCTCTCATTAAGCCATGGATTTCGCTGGCATGTGTGTCGATAATGCAACCATACGCAGACATGTCAGAAGGCAAAAGATTATGTTGGAAGATATGTCTATTCAATGCAGCGATATATGGCTTCTGGAAGATTAGAAAACTTCAGCCATTTATGATGCGTAGCTTTACGCATAATCCGTTGTCCGGATTGTCGTACACAATGCTGACGAGCGTGTTCAGGTAATTGTCTGCATCCTAAACCTAGTTTGCCATTTTTGACGAAGGGATTATAGCCATAAATCCTTCTTGCATCTATTGTTCAATTGTCTTGCTCTTGAAAGCTTCGGTATGTCCTACATGTGTGCTAGTTGTCGCCATATTGACTGGCAATGCTTGACAGGTTCTGCTGCATACCACTACCTGGTCAAAGAGGAAAACAAAGCCACTCCTCCTATCCTAGAGGCATCTGCCAGCCACCATTTCCTTGCCTTCTTCGTATCAGGTATTTGAACTGTCAACATCTCTCGCGTGTTATCTTACTCTCTCGTAGCCGGCCTATTCTCCAGCCTCGTTTCGCACGTCGTGACTGCAAAATTCCGATTTCCTAAGCTCGTAGCAGAACTCGCATCTCCTGCTGCTCTTCCACGGAAGACAGACACTTGGGCTCAGGCCGTATCCGCTACAGTAGCTTCGTCAAAGACAGCCGCTATTAAAGAAGCTGCTAGTGCCATCCGCCCATCTCTTGGCGCCTCAGGAGCAATCTATGCATGTGTCACGGTGACGGCGCTGGCGTTCCCCGAATCACAGGTTGCTTTGTTCATTCCGCCGACGTACCCGATCCCAATTCAGTGGGGTGTCGGTGGGCTGATGATGCTCGATATGATCGGTATAGTAAGAGGCTGGAGGTCCGTTAATCATGCTTGTCCGCACATGCTTTACTGACTATGTTCCAGGATGTTTGACCATTGGGCACATCTGGGAGGAGCTACCTTTGGAATTCTTTACTATAACTATGGACCTGCTTTCTGGCATTGGTCGAGACGGTCATTACAAACGGATAATAAGAAGGCGAAATCATAGTGTCATGCATTAGATGCTTTATCACCCCGCTTTGTACTCTAGATATAGCTTGCATATAATACACCCCACTTCCAAATCGGTTTCTATGAGTCCGGGGCAATCTCATCAATGTTCTACTATCTCTCTTTTCTTCGACCACCTCCTTCCCAAGCACAGCCTTTTCAACCGATATCTATAACGCCTCAGATTGCAAATGATTTACGAACAGAGCATTATGGTGGCGAACAGGACATATTCTATTCTTGGCGGCAAGTGCCAACTTCACGCAACGAGACTCCGACCGCGACGAAACCGACGAAATTGACGAGATGGAGACAATCCACAGCATACAAAGAAATTCTGGTCCCTGTCCCTCCAGGCGTGAAGGATGGACAGACATGGCGGCTTGTGCTCAGTTGCGGACCTAGTCTGAACTCTGCGACGGGAGCTGGCTCAGAAGAATACGGAGTCATTCCACTAGGCGACAGCTATCTGGGCGCCTTGCCCTTCCCAGTCCTCTCCATGCCAATTGTATTCTCGTCTCGAATACAGAAAAGAGTTGTTGCCCAAAAGCAGGAGAAAATTGAACGCATGTATACGATCTTGCTTCCGCAAAGACGCGATTCCGACCTTTCGTCGCCCGCGAGGGTGACAATACAATTGACGGAACAAACGTCGTTTGACTTGGACAAGGTAAACTGCCTCCCCCCATCGACATCGCGTATATCGTTCAGGCGAATCCTCACATCATTCTGCACTAGTAGAAAATATGGGACAGTGGGATCGGGCTGAGTTCATGGCTGGTTAATTTAGCCCACGCCGCGCATGACGATGGTCCCCCAACAGATCTCGATGAAAGCTTAAAACTCAAAAGTCGCCTTGTTCGTGAGTCAAGGCACGCTTTGTTTGCCGACCAACCTAGGAATATCGTGGAGCTGGGTAAGGATTGAAAGCTAATCATTATTGGCGGAGTTAAGCTATTGGCTGACGTTTCGTGTGTAGGTGCTGGTACTGGCATCGTCGCGCTTACGATCGGAGCGTTGCGTGCTGCTCTCGGGCCAGCAGACGCAAGTCCAGAGAGCCATATCATCACGACTGATCTTGGTATGTTTTCAATGGTCATTTACCTTTCAAAGCTTACTGAGAACCCTTCCAGAGTCCGCGATGCCGTTGTTAGAACACAACATCAACTCCAATGTTAAACTGTTTCGTGAAGATGCGGGGGCTAGACCACTAGCTATGGTCCTAGATTGGGACAATGAGGAGATACCTGAATATATACAAAATATTTCTGGACAGACAGGCCTTGACGCCATTGTGTGAGTGCCTATATCATCAAGTCATCGTGGACAGCTGTAAATAGCGGACTTTCGTCGTAGGATGGCAGACGTTACTTATAACACCTCTGCCTTTCCAGCTCTAATGCGCACGCTACGCAAGCTTGTAAAGCTTGGTCAGAAACCACCGCTTATATTGTTAGGATACAAGGAACGAGACATTGCAGAACGTAGTTTGTGGGACCTAGCAAAAGAGGAAAACATTCACTTCATCCTTATAGAGAAGATACGGGGAGCAGGGGATGCACCGATAGAAATATGGATTGGAAGAGTCATAAACAGTTGATTTTGCCTAACAAATGCTATCAAGGGGAAGCAATCTCCTCATCGTCCGAATCAAGAAGAGGAATAAACCTTCGTCCTTCCTTCTGCAAAACTGTAGGTAAGCCATACTTTAGGGGATCATAGCCACGCACTGGTGGGGAGCGTCTTCGCCTAGGTGGCGGAAGTCCGGCTTTTGCAGGTATCGATGTCATGGCATACTTGAGTTGTCGAACCTTTAGCGGTTGGTTTATGACGAATCATGAGAATGTATGCTTATTGCAATTACCTGTGACCCTTGAGCCAGAGCTATGTTTGCAGTGGTAGTTTGAGTTGAGGTCCTTCTAAAATCGTTGATGGTTTGTATCTGTTGAACTGGCATGGCAGAATTGGATGTCGTCTGGCTTATTTCCGCTTTCCTTGAACTGGGATTCGTCAGTTCGCCACTCCGGGGAATAAGTGAAACTGCTGGCTCTTTTTGAATTGGGTGACGGGACTTGTCGCGGGTGACACTGGCACGTTTCATCAATGGGTTGGTTGAGTCAGTCCTGACACTGGCACGTTTCATCAATGGGTTGGTTGAGTCAGTCCTGACAACTCGCAGTGCATTGGTGCAACCACCCAAGCTGAGTGAATGCTGCTGGCCAGGCACATGCTGGGAACCATTCTGTCTTGTTCCAGTGTTCGTTCTACCAATGGGTTTCGATCCTGGGTTTGGAGGGCACGTAAAGGTAATAGTACTTCTTGAAGAGGAGGTTGGCTGATTACGGTCTGATGACCGCCTGGGTAGCTTTGGAGTGGTCGGAAGGCAAGTACGGTTTTGAACGGGGGTCGGCTTAGATGGACGAGCAGGAACATTGACAGCCCCTTGATCAATGCGCGACCTTTTATTTACACGAGGAGTCAAGGTAGCCAAGTTATCCGAGAGGGACGTGGTGCGTGGGCGCTTATTTGTGCCGCAATCCTTGCAAGGATATGTAACCGGAGATGTTTGAGTAGCCTTAGCGTGCGAAGGCATCGGTTGCCGAGTAGTGCGAATAGTATCGAGAAGTGAATTCTTAGCCGAGTCTATATGCAGAGGAATGGCCTGGAGCATTGGCATTAGAGGCATCAGAGCAGCAAGCATAGAGCATTGTTGTTCATGAAGAGACTGGACGGCTTGGATTTGTGTTTGAAGACTTTGAACGTGTGTTTGAGATAGCTAAGAATGGTGGTAATGGTTGAGAAAAACCTGGCTTGTCAAAGGCAGTACTTCTAACTACCGTTTGAATAGCATCAAGACGTTTGTCCAGATTCTCTAGTCGCAGATTGACATCTCTACTGAAATTGTCGAGTACTGAGCTTTGGGCCGGAGAGCCTACTGCTTTTTGTATCTGTGTTTGGCATCTATTAACTAGCACGATTATCAGAGTATATGCGCCCTTGAAGACTCCAAGCCCCTACCGAGATCGATAATATCGTTCATTAGTGTCTCCCGATCGCGTTCGAATAATGTCTTGACAAGCTTGACTTCTGACTTGGCTTCAGAGAAACCGTTCAAAAGCGCATCTACCCGAGCCGAGAATTTTTCAAGATTAGCCTGAGTGTCATGCAGTAAGACACGGGTTGACGTCGCATTCTTGTCAATCGGACCCAAAGGAGGCAGAGGTGTTCCAGTATTTGACGACAGCGTGCTTGAGCTCTTTCCAAAGGCATGGGTCCAGAGGTTAGAAGAAGGTTGCAGCCTAGCCAAGCCTATACTCTCTCTTGCTGCCTGAAGGGTCGACATCAGAGAAGTTGTTTACCCGACACGGTTTTGCCAAATAATCGAGACACGTCCCTGTCACAGCGTTACGTCTCGCGCTTTAGCGAGATCACGTGCTCAGACCACGCTTTTGTTTAAGACCGCCAAGGTAGATATGGCCCGCTCGCGAATACAGCAAGCATCGCAATCTGTTAATGATGAAGAAACGGACGTTGATGACGAGCAAGAAACACCGAGGCAACAGAGGGTCAAGAAGCGTGTGAGTGAGGCTTATATCCCTGATAACGAAGTCCCTTCGGAGTCTGGTCGACCGCCCCTGCGAACGAAATCGGTAAACATCAATGATGACGCGGCCGAAAAACGTAAAAGACGCAAAAGCAATAAATTAAATGTTATAGAGAACGCCTTAGCTGGTCCATCCTCAGAAGGGATGTTAGTCTCTGAAAAGGACCATGGCGAAACAGTTCGCGCCGGAAAACAGAAGCAGCTGAACACTGTCACTCCACCTCAAATTTCCGATACACCGTTCGATGTGATGAACTCAAATTTTGAAGAGTGGATGAAGATGGCAACAGACAATGTACGTTGGACTCGTTATATATGCCCTAGTCCTATGATCTGAGACCAACAAAGAAAATCAATGCCGCCAACTCGTGGAATTTCGCGCTCATCGATTATTTCCATGATATGTCGCTACTCCGTAATGTGGACGATAACTCCATCAATTTCCAACGCGCGTCATGCACGTTAGACGGCTGCGTCAAAATTTGGACAAGTCGCGTCGATAGTGTTGGTACCGAAACGGGAAAGCTCCTGAACAACATCAACACGGGAGGCATGGACAACGATGACGAAGTCGATTCTGACAACCCCGAAGTTGACCCAACTCAGGTAAAGAAGAAACAGAAACAACACCGGCCTGGTGCAACGCTCGCCAAAGATCCTGCACAGCTGAGAAGCAAGAAGCTCGATCTGGAATTCAGTGTTGACCCACTGTTCAAAAAAACATGTGCAGATTTCGACGAGGGTGGCGCGCAGGGTTTGCTTATGAATCACTTGAGTTTAGGAATGGGACGTGAAGGAGCAATGAGAGTAATCTTTGATGCCAGCGACTCTATCGGCGGTAAAGCGGACGATGAGGAGGATGAAGATCTCATCGAGCCTGAGGACGGCGTTGACTTGTCCTACCTTCGCAGTATGTCAACCCTTCAATCCGATACTTCGATTCTCACTTCCACGATTAGAGGAGTTTCTACCTGATCTCTCAGTGCTCGAGGACAAAGCCATCTCACATTCATTATCAGGCTTCTCGTTTTCTAGAGATGCCTTTTCGTTCGACGACACGACTGCCCTCTTCAAGGACAATTCCGGGTCAGGCGATATTGACGATGATGATGACGACGATTTTGGAGGTGGCGATGGATTTGAACCCGGAAACGAAGGTGGTCTGCCGCCAGTTGAAGATTTCTTTGTTGGTGCGGATGCTGCTGCGGATGACTATGGTGCCGACATGTTCGGTGGCGGTGGTGCCGGTGACGAGAATGCTCCTAGTCCTGCCAGCGGCGAGGATGACCAACGTGGTGAAGAGCGGCCTGCGCAATTCGTGCCATTTGACCCCCGCCGTATGCCGACAGAGCGGGATCTTATAATGGCTATGACAGACGCAGATGGCGATGGAGGGACAATGGATTACTTTGATCAGAACTTTCTCAAGAATTGGGCTGGTCCTGAGCATTGGAAAGTGCGAAAGGTTATACGGAAACGTGGGTCTTTGAACTTTGATTGGGCTCCGCGTCGCTGATATATGACTAGCCGACGCGGAGACAAACGCAACCAACAAGGCCACAAAACCTCGTCAAAAGAAAGAAGCATTCAAAATCGACTTCCTGACACCCCTGGAAGAGGGCAAGGACTTGAAGGAGCTCACGAAAGAGCTTTTTGCTCCTGTTACAAAAGGTGCAAGCATAAATCTACCTGGTACAGCGACTGCAAAGAAGGGAAAGCGGAAAGCAACAAAAGAGAAAGAAAAGAAAGATGATCATAGACTCCCCGATGACATGCACTTTTCTTCTCGGCAGCTTGTCACATTATTCCTCAAGCCCAAGTTCTACGTGAGTCTCTCCGATCTCTGTCATCTACTCTTGCCCACCCAGTTTGTAGCTTAAGATGCGGGGACACAAAGTTCGATTCAACGAAGCAGGAGACGGGGAAGTCGACGAGAATTTCTGGGTTCAAGCGGCGGCGGAACAGGCTGCTGGTAGAAACGGAGCCGAAGATGAAGAGGGTCAGTTCGCACATGTGAACGTCATGACATCGCACTCACCATTGACACGTAACAGACCAGACCGATGGCGCAATACCTTTCAATACCCAATTCTTCCACGATGACTATGACGATGGACCTGGATTCGATGATGTAGATCCTTATGATGGTGATGGTCCTGGAATACCTGAAGCTGAAGCTGGGGAACAAGATCTTCTTGCTGCAACTGCTGGCCAAACGCGACGTGTTCGGCCTGAGCTTGTCAACTACGCAAAGCGCGCGAAACGCGTCGATGTACGGAAACTCAAGGAGAATATCTGGAAAGGCCTCGATATTACAATTACACCCCCTCAGAGGGACAGAGAAGACGACATGGTAGGATATGGTTCTCTTTGGTACATGGTTGTAAACCTAACATTTCCTGTTAGGATGTGGATGATGAACCTTCTGCAGACCAGACTGAGGAAGGACGGGTGTTTGGACAAGTTATTGATGGGCTGCAAAAATCATATCCACGGGACAAGATGGCAGAGATCAGCACAAGTTTCTGTTTCATCTGTTTGCTGCACCTCGCGAACGAACAGGGTCTCAAATTGGAAGCTGGTACTGGGGTGGAACCGAGCAACGATGGTGAGGGCGAGGTCATCGGACGATCGGTTGGGGATATCTGGAGTTTAAAGGTGAGCATTTGGACCATGTGATAAGATGGCGTTATTCACGCTTGGGCAGATTTATCGCGATCCTACTGCGTCTCCTGCAGCGTAATAATAATAACATATAATTCATATTTATAGTAGTGTTGTACAATTACGATTCGTGCACAGTCGATGGCAGTGCTCCGGGGATTGGGCGCGGCCGAGATGCCAAGACCACCACCTGACACGTCCCTGAGCGCTGCGGCGTGCTGTGCTCATTACAGATGTTGATTACGGAATTGTGCAGTATTTAAGCTGCTATCTTTCAGGTACTCCTAACCATCAACTTCTCTTTAACAATCACAATGGGTTTTGCAGCGTGGGGCACCGATTCTAAACAATACCAGGACTCCGAAGCGGTATGTGCTCTTTTTCAATTCCTGTCTATCGATTGGCTTATTGATTGTCCTTGAACAGGTCAAGCACAAGGCTCATCTGTCCCATGAGGTTATCGCTGGTGCTGCTGCCTACGAGGTGAGATGAGAGATCCGTATCGATCGCGGAAAGGAATGATGCTCATCATGTTATCGCCAGGCTGCTAAAGCATACCAAGAGCACTGTAAGAAGAATGGAAAGCCGTCCAGCCACGAGAAGGCCAAGGATATCTTGTAAGCGCATCATCGTCTCTCCGTGAGCGCAACCACCGTGACTGACTTTATCGTACAGCGCTGGCCTAGCTGCTGTTGCTGCTACTCGCCTCTTCGAGACCAAGGGGGTAAGCGCTAATCTCGATAGCCGTAGCCTTGAATGTTGCGAACTAATAACGATCCTAGCTCGATGCCTATGACAAGGCAAAGGTCGAGAGGGACGGTAAGTGCCAAATACTCACATCGTATCTAGTTTCACTGATCTCTTGTTGTCGTTATTATAGCACGCGCACATGCTTCAGAACACCTCGCTAGGGAATACTAAAGATGTGTTGTAAACAGTGTATATCATGCTGTAGAAGTGATCTAAAGCAATCAATGTATATCTGAATGTATATCTTGCCATCGATAAAGACCAAGCGCTATAAATAAGTTGTGGGGTGCTAATCAGCAGATGGGTATCAGATTATCAATTCGAATATCTATACAGGAATCAGGTGCTAGTGCTACAGATCTATGGCCATACGGCTAGAGGGTACAGTGTCGAGAATTAGTGGCAAAGTAAACATATGCAGTCAGTAAGAGAAGGGCGTGCAGTAGGGTTTAAGTGATGGACGATAGTGGAATCAATGACTAGCAGTCCAAACGGACCACATCCTCTCGTATTTCTTCTGATGGCGCTCGCTGAGCTTGATATACTCCGAGAACCCTTGCTGTGACAGCTCGAGCATTCCCTGAGAAAGAGCGCAAGCTTGGTCTTTCAAAGGCGAGCTGAGGACAGCGAGGATGTCGGAAGAGGAGATGCGTGCGTCGGGAACATTAGAAGCAAGGAACACGCGCTCTCCGAATGGAGCATACGTGTGCACGTCGAGATATCTCTCTTGTTTCGTGTGTTGACGTGCAGCTAAGTGAGCAAAGATTAGATTTGGAGCGAACGTTTGGGGAAAGTTGTGAACGGACCTTGTACGATCATGATTTGGCGTTTGACCATGGCAATGGCAACGGTGCCTGTGGACATGTCGGGTTTGGAAGTCATCTGCATCATTTTGGTGGTCGTATGAGTGGGGCTGTTGCTAGTTCAACCGACGGCGGTGGGCGGTGCTGATAAGAGAGTGTGTGGACCCTCGAGTCTTATATGATTGGAGCTTATTGTATTACAATACAATAGTGCGGGACAATAACAAAAGTAATTCACGCCGTTTAAGGAAAGTTCAAACAGGATGCCCTAAAATAACTGCAAGTGTATTGTATGACATTAACGATGGCCATTGCCACGAGGCTTCGCTTTCAACTCTTCTAGGTACTTGTGCGCTTTTCCCAACATCCAAATCGGGAACGAGAACTTGAAGTTGGGGTACGCAATCGCGCAAGTCTTGTTGAACACGCCTTCGATAGCTTCTTGTGCCCATGAACCGTTCTGGAAGAAGGCTCAGTCAAGAGATCCCAGCTGCCATTGACACGTACCGGTAATTGCCGTGACATCACGAGCTTGACACCTTGTTCGATGGGTTCAGGATACGGATATTGGGCGTACATCAGTGACATGACCGCCCAACACGTCTGCACGACCTGACTGTTCTCATGTTCTACCCATTCTCCGCGTTCACACGACTAGATGTGAAACAAATGAGTTTTATTGTTTGACCTGGGACAATGATCGCTTCTTGCCTTGTAGCTCTCACCCCATCCGCCATCCGTTCTTTGCTTTTTCAACAAAAACTCACATGCTCTCCGGGAAGCCTCGCTTGTCTCGTATGTTTCTCCCACAAGTGCCAAACTTTCCAGAGCGAACTGTGTGGCGTATGTGAAGCATATACCCCATGAACCGACCCACCCTCCGTCTGGATATTGTGCTTTATGAAGATAACGAATGGCACCCTTGATTGTACGCCTAGAAAGGCAACATTCGTCAGGCTCTCTTTGGGAAAGAAATGGAAACACAAACTCAATGTCCTCTGACCGGTAGTGAGGGTAATGTTTCCTGAAAATGGCCAAGCTCGTTATGACCGAGGTGGTGCATTCGGGGTACTCATATTCAACCATGATGTTGCCTGTGGGTTATACTTGTCAGAGGTGGAAATTTGTCGATGATTTGCTTTACCGAACACCTCTGCAGGATTCAACCATTCAAGCCATTTCGGGCCCCTGACAAGCTCGTAACTAGCAAAACCACCACTAGGATTCTGCAAAGAGAGCATGATATCGACTGCATCACACATGCGCCGCTCAGAAACTAGTTTTGGAGTGTAACTTGAATTTCAAGGATCAGACTTGGAAAGAGCTTGAAAGGGAAGACTAACTTGACGTAGTGTTGAAGGTACATGGTTGCTTTGAGACCTTCGCCCGTACAGTCGCTCACTGTGTAACCTTGCTCCTTTGTGCTAATGAGAACCAGTTAAATTCTGGATAGCCAAGTGCGTCATAACTAACCTGAAACCCCATGCACCTTTGGTTGCCTGACGGTAAGACGTGTGGTAGTGCCTAGGGTTCTCCCTTATTTGACCTTGGTCAAGCCATTCCAGGGCACGGATCAAACCCTCCTTATTCTCTTCCAGTTCAGCCAATCCTGTCTCAACCAATGCTTGCGTGATGAATCCAGTATCCCAGAGCTGACTACCATTCGTGCCGGCCATCAGCATTCCCTCGCTGCCTATCCACATGAAATCTCGCCGTCTGATGTCATGCATTTTGTATGCTTCACTCGCTGGCCCTTCCGCATGCGCTCTTGCTACCAAGTTAAACATCTTCGATACGGGAGCAAGGGTCTGGTAGCTTGTGTTCTCGTCCTCAAGGACGATGAGTTCGTATGCCCTCGTTACACCTGCGCGGCGCAAGGGAGGGATGATACAGTGTTCATAGCTCGCAAGAACAACATTCATGGCGTCGAGTAGAGCCGAATGGGGTGAATACAAATCTGCTTTGCTCACGTTGTTCCGCTGAGCTGGCCAGTCGATCTTGTAGTAGTCATCCTTGTACAGTTCCTATCGTTCCGTAATCAGTTGTCTGCTTGCATTTGAGTATAGAGAGATGCACACTTGACGCAAGGATAAAATCAAGTCATTTTCTTCCGCTTTGTAACGAACACCGTACAGGTAACTCATCGGGACGTAGACCGTACGGGTGTGAATCCACCATTTATGCGGATGAAAGGGAACCCAATCGGGAAGAAGCCTAAGCAGCGTCGTCAATGTGACCCAAATTGCCCATAGACGATATAATATACCATAGTTCAGGGGGAACTGGATTGATGCCTTCCCAGTCATATACATTCAACAGGGCTAGCCAAAATTTCCCCCATGCTGGGCTACCGGTGGCTCCTCCAAGCTTGTGGAGCGTACCACGAGCCCTGACACAGACGGGGTGGTCTGCGTCTACCCCCAGAATACGGATGGCAGCGTAGTTCAAGGCTGTTCCGAACACCGTCGAGTGACCTTCAACGTGACTACAAAAAGAGTGTTATAAATGAGCTAAAGACAGACTGACATAGAGAAACACTCACATTCCCCAACCCCCATCGTCGGGATGTGCTCGGTTCATAAGGTATCGAATCATTTCGAGGCGTTCTTCCTCCTTGAATCCCATGCCGGCAATATATGAGCCAATGATCAGACCTGGGAGTAGGAACATAGGGCCCCCATATTCCCCCGGCCAATGCCCATCATGACTTTGTAGGTTCTTGTAGAACGCGTACCCATTCTTGGCTGCTTCCCTGGCGTTTTTAGCCGGTGGAAGATCAGGTAGACCCTGCATAGGGAATTTTAAGCATACCCCGAGTGCCCAAGACAGCTAAATCGCGTACTGTATCTAATCCGAGCCAGAACCTGTCAATGGAATTCTGGGGCCACTGTTCGCACTCCTCGTCTGTTCTCAAGTAGTGCCAAGTCTGTCTGCCTCCGTCATTGACGAGTAGACGCCACCTAGAGTAGTCAGTAAAAGGTTCAGAGGGAGATTTCGTGATTTGGAGGGGAGAATACATGGGAGAAGAGGAGTACTCGTACCACTTGAGTAGAACTATTTATAGCATCATGTCTTTCCGCGACGCCAATATCATCGTTATTGAAACATCAAGAACTCACATACGCGCCGGCGTCGGACTTTACGACCTTTTAAAAACTCCTACTATCGTATGTCTCATTGTCTCTCGTATTCTATCTTGTTTCTTAGCTTTTGTCTAAGGAAATCCCCGCTCGTGTAGGAATACGAAGACCCGGTGAAGGTGTTGATGTCGTAGAACAGAAGAGCACTATTAAAGCTGACGGGGCCTCGAAAAGCCGACTCTCTACGCTGCCTCAATACGCTGTATCCAATGTAACTCTAAAGGACTATCTTGTTGGCACCCAACTGGACGAAGCATTGGCGTCAGGACAAGACATCTTGGTATCATGGCCATTTGCAGATAACGACGTCCGTGATTGGACACAAGCAGAAGTCTTATGGTATCTGCATTATTACACACTGCGCTGCAAAGTCATTTACGCGCACATGTCCTAGGAAATACGTGATATTCAACCAACTACAGCGCCGGCGAACACAAAACGAATCACCGGTTCTGCTCTCCATAGCAGCTGGGCTCTCAAGGTCTACATATGAACGAATATGCCAGATGTTCTTCGAACGGTTCAACGTCCCAGGCTTCGCCGTCCTTGAACGTCCAATAGCCCAAATATACGCTGCCAACAGTCTAAGCGGCGTCGTAGTCGACATTGACGAGGAGAAAACGGATGTTACTGCTATATACGAGAATTTCGTCGTCCATCATGCATGCTCAACCGTTTCCATTGGTGCGAAAGAATGCCGGCATTACCTTGCGCACCTGCTCAAGTCAAACACGTCTGTGATGCAAACTCTATCTCCTGCAAGCAACCCCTTGGACCAGGATGCGCTACACCATACCCTTCTAGATCTCGTGAAGCAAGTGTTGGACGATGGCCTGATTAAAGTGCCGTCTGATGGCGAGGCAGCGGTAGCAGAAGACGAAGGGGTGACCGATATCGCCGCTGTTGTTGTGGCGGGCAAAGAGCGAGCCGTTATTGAAAGCGGCATGAAGAAAAAATTGACAGCGAAAGCTTCGGCGGCTGAACAAGCTCGCGCTCGGGAGATCGAGGCTTTGGATTTAGTGACTATCCAGTTTCGTGGTCAGGAAGTGACGCTGGGGAAGGAGCGCCACAGATTCTGCGAGCCGCTGTTTAACCCGAGTTTGCTGAATGGTATACCAGGAATCCCGCCTAGGACAGTTTATGAACATTTCTGGTCGCTGCAGGACGTGGTGGGTCATACTGTTGGTCTCGCCGATGTTGATCAAAGGCAATACATTTGGCAAGGTCTGGTGGTGACAGGCGATATCACTAGACGCGTGAAAGGTAAAGATTGTAGCTTGTCTGTCCTGTCCACTTGTTTATTTTTCCTTCAAAAGGCATTGGCATAGCTCTCCAATCGAGATTGGCACCGTACTTGAGCCAACCTGACCTGATCACGGACGTGCAGCCCCGTGTCATCAGAGTTCTGTCAGTTCCGGAATACTACGCGGAATACAGAGAAACAGGGAATGGATGCGCAGGCTTTTTAGGATCCAGTATCACGGCAAAGGTCTGTTTTCATGGTCCGTCCACAAAGGTTGTGCGAGCCGCTAACTGCTTGTTGTAGATCGTATTCAACGATTCCAATGGAAAGAATTACGTGTCCAAAGGGGATTATTCAAACAAAGGTCCCCATGCTATCATTGAGATGACCCCCGCGCTACTGTAATCATATTATGGTTGCTCGCCGTCAATCAAGTGTATTCATGACATCATGTATGGTAGTGCCATAAGGTTGTAAGTGTCGAACATGAGTTATGTCGGCATCAAGATGCCTAAATATGACTGCAACATTTTTATTATCATGTATACCAAAGGTTTACGCTGCATTGCCCTCAGCAAATGTCAGCAAATCAGAGTCACCAGGATCGATGATGGTCATGACACTGTCGGCACTCCATGAGACTCCTGCATGTTCTCAAAGAGCAGAAGCATAACATACCCGACTCGGAACAGTTTACCAGCAGCAGTACCAAGCGCGACATTCGTTCCAGCAAAGTGGTGCACGGTCGTTTTTGAGAGCATGGCGTAGTATTCCAGCTCAGACTTGCGCAATGGTGGGCAGTTACCAGCGATCAACACGAGCTTGGCTAAAGAAATCACACACACGACGAGTCAGTTCAAGGGACCTTCTCAGCCTCACGCTCCAGTCCCCGGAGGAAGCTCGAACGGAAGTTGCTTACCTTTGCCGCTGCGCATCTCTTTCAAGGCGGATTTGTACCCCAGTGTGTATTTGCCGGACTTGACGACAAGCGCCAGTCTCGCGGCGATGGATTCTGTCGATTTTGAAGTTTTGGATTTCTTTGACGGGGCCATTTGTGGTGGGCTGTTGGCGTTGTGTCTTGACGATGGCCTTGAAAGTTTGTTGATGGTATGGATTCCAAATGCGTAAACTGTACAGTTATTACAAATCCTGTGCTTGTGCTTTGTCTTTGGTTGGCTGCAATTGATTGGATATGTTTACAGTATTGTAATGAAGTGCTGACAAGAGAAGAAAGTGAGCTACCACCATGTATCTACTTCGAATCGATCCAGGACCGCCTCCGCGTCCTCCACATCTTTCTGTGCCTTCTTTCGCATGTAAAATATTGGGCAATCTTTACTGCTGCATAGCACGTCCTGTTACAAAAAGTTAATTGCAGAAGAGGGAGAGGTGCAACTTCGTGATAACGGACCTGATGTAGCGAACCTTGACATCTTTGACACTGTGTCCATAGTCGCGAAAATCGCGTTTGACAACTGGATACGTTTGCCACTTGTTTCTGGTATAGATCGCTTATCTTTGGCCTGCAGTTATTACAGACGGCGCCGTCTTCCAAATGGGCGTCAACTTCTATTACGTGCAATGAACGAATTTACCTACTTTGGGCACTCTTATTCCGCAAAGGAGTCTTGCACCCAAGACATGTCACAGTTTTGACGGCAAACTTCATCAGACCTCCTACTGAAGGCGTTGCGATTTGTATAGTCCGAGTATGGTCACCAGACACTAAAGAAACATGAGTCCTAGTTACCATTCTGTCAGATAGTAGACTCACGTAGTGAAGATGCCTTCTCTCCTAGAATGGGCTCAAAGATTCTCATCAAGGGCTTTGACAGCTGATTTTCTAGATAATATCGCGTGTCGATGGGTAAATTGTTTTCAAGGACGTATAGAGGGTCTTCCGACTTTTCATACGCCGCAGCACCTATTTAGAAGAGTTAGGGGGAGGCCAAAAATCTTGGAAGCGTGCTTACCCTTGATTCCCTTGACAATCACGTAGGCAACACGATCACCTAGTGCAGGTGCAGAGCCTAAAAGAGAGAGAATAATCACTAAGCTATATCACCAAGATTGGAGAAACATTTACCTGCATCACGCTGTTTCATACGCTCCGCCAATTCCGTATGGGCCTGCTTGCCAGTATATTCTGGCGATTAAGTTAGTATCCAATTTAGTCGTCTTGCGGAAAGCGCCATTTACCAGCTTTCGTTAATGCCTTTGTAATGACCAGCTGTGACATGTCTATTTTGTTCTGCAGCAAGTCGGCTATCGTCTGCTTCGTATAACTTGACAATGCAAGTCAACAATTATCTTGTGATCCTGATCAACACACTCACTTCTCAGCGCCCTTGACATCTTTGTCGATCAGCATCTTATGTAGACAAGTCTCAATGACAGTCGAGACGAGTCGACAGTTGTCTCGCCGAACGGTCTACTTGTACGTTGGCATCGTGAAACCAAGGTCGAATAATGGATTCATACCTCGATCCCTTTAGAGTCCATCTTGTCATACTTTTCAGGGTTTGTCCAGTACAAGCCCGCGTATCTCTTCTTGTTGATGAGAAGATATGGATAATAGACCTTCTCGAACTCCAGTTTAATTGGCTTCACAAACTTCCGGGTTACTAATTCTGCCGCTTCCCGACCTACAGTTACAATTATATTGGAGTTGTTGTTCATGAGCAGTACAGTGAATCTTACCCATTGCCATAACTTCGTTGAGATCTGTGGGTCCAAATTTGACCATGACCGAATCGGTATCGCCATAGATGACCTCAGCATTATGAGAACGTCCATTCGCGACAGAGTACTCCGCTTCTACTTCCTGCAAAGGAGTCGATGAACGTACAAGGAACCAAACGACGGGGCTTACTTGTTTGGTTCTTTCAATCATCTGCCGACCGTACGCAGTAACGCTAGAGGAAATAGGTAAACAAGGCAACTTTCCTATTGTCGCTCCCGTGAAACCGTACACCGAATTGGCACTAATCTGGTAAAGGGGTTCAGCAGTGTCCAGTTTATTAGTGCCAATCACCAAACCTTGAGCGCCAACTGACGACCGTCTAGCACGGCTCGCTTGAACGGATCCGTTTCTTTCTTCAAATCTGCTTTTGCTCGCTTTCGTGCGGAGATGAGATCCTCCAAGATGGCTGGTAGCAACCCTTTCCGTTTAGTGGGTTTCACGAACAAATCTTGCATTTCAAATGAATTGGGTGAATGCCTGCGATACGGACAGAAGGCTTACCATTGTTCGGTGTCTGAATATAATCGACATCTTTGACAAGTTCGAGGCGATCTATGGTGGATCTCTCGAGAAGAGTAGTGTAGCACAGATTGTGAGCCATCATAATCGAAGGGTACAAAGAACTAAAATCGAGGGTTGCAATTGGGACATCAAAGTAACCTCTTTTTGGTTCAATCACAGTGGCGCCCTCGTATGCCTCGTCCGATCCTTTGTGATCACATATATATCAGCTGTTGCGACAAGAAATCAGAAAAATTTGGTTACCCTCTCCTTTGAAAGATGGTACAAGGTAGCCTTCCTCGTTGGCTCTTCGGTATAGCTGCGAAAGCACCTTGATGGACTGACCACGCGACAAGAGGAAATTGAATGGTATGCCCGTTACACGAGCCATTTCAACGTAATTGACAAAGCACATTAGCTTGTCGAGTAATCGTTGAGGAAGATACGCGTCCTATTCCACATGAGCTTTCGTACGTTGTCTTGAATCTGTGACCCCCCACCTTTAAACAGTACACTGCCAGCCGGCGCCTTGATTGTGAGGTACCATTCTGCAACTCTGTGATGACAGAATAATGGACGTCTTCCTTTTGTTCACCCAAGAATTCAGCACAGACAGCGTTGAGACTGTAGCTCCGCAGTTTATATTCTCGTTGCATAAACTGCAGGACATCAAGCTGCAATCTGCCATGAAGTGAGGTTTCTTTCGAATCCCGCTGTCCATATGCCTTTGAAGAAAAATGCGTGGTTTTCGTCTCCGTCCGAATGCCTGATAATGTTGGGTTATGGCCTCCACCCGTGAGATAAGAGACACACCTTCCAGTCTCCCGAGGAAAGGAAAGTCAGTGAGCTTGAGGGCTTTGGCTCTGTCAATTATATACGGGAAGTCGAAATTGGATATGTTGTATCCGATTACAACGTCTGGATCGACTTGCTCCACGAAATCTCTCCAGGCAAGTAATAGCTTGGATTCGTCCTTGAACTGTTTGACGTCAGAGCCCACGATGTTTGCGCATGTATTTAAAGTGAAGACATTCCGGACAAAGGGCTGCTGTTCGCCTGCATTACGAATCAGAATCTATCTTGATGAGCTGTTATGGATTCGAAGCTTACCATGTCGTGACACCATATTCGCTATTTGGATGATAGGATCAACACCAGGTTCCGGAAAGATTCCCTTGCGACCTGCGCATTCGATATCGAAACTCAGAATCCGCAACGGCGCAATCTTCGACCATTCTCCTTCTGGTGGATGCGAAATAAAAGCGTCATAACTGAAATACATTAAGCAATAAAACTTTGTTGAAGAGGACAATTCCCGGACCTCATGGTGATCTCTAACTGGCAATGTGATTTCTTCGAATCCTTGTCAACAACCTGATATTTGCCAGCGGGTACTTCAATCCAGTTCATGCCGACCACCTGTAAAAAATTTCAGCATTCCAGATAAAAGTACTCGCTTGTGCGACAGACTTTAGTATCGATCATGAATCGTAAGGGATAGACAATATTGCTCTCAAATGTGGTTACTCGATCGCTCCAAAGCCCTTTGAAGGAGCATTGTCCTTCCTCAAAGACGCGTGCTGGTCCCCAAAAAATAAATCAATTGCATCACGAGACAGTCGACTAGTGTACTCATCTCGAACTTTGGGCACATTGTGGGCTTGGTTGACAGTGATTTTAATGAATGGAGACCAAACATCCCCTCGGAATCCCCATATGCTCCGTTTATTAATCCATTCTACCTTGATCACAGGTTTTCCGGGAAGTTCATACTAATGAAAACCTCAATGACGGGATGCTGAAATACACACCACAAAAACTTACGTTTAAATAGGTTTTGAATTCCCCCAAGTCCGATTCCATGAAACCACGAGGTGCGCCGACATAAAAGTAGGAATTGAAACCTGTAATCAGTGCCATTACACTGTTGCCATTCTGAAAAAGTGTCAGTATAATGATTACAACGAGCTTTGGGCAACAACAATACCTCTGTAATGCCATACATGCGCAGCCTGCCATTACTGTTTCCAAACTCGTAGGCTTCTCCTACGTCAATTTGCTGAAACACTGAGACGAATCAGTCATCAGTCAGGTCGGAATAGTAAAGGTGCCTTCACCGATATTGTCATTCTCTTCATTTATTGGCGGTAATGGAGGACGCGACCAACTATTTGCACCGCCCTCTATAAAAAAAACCCCCGATTAAGTTGCAAGGTCAGGAGAGGATACAATGAATATTAAACATACCGACACCGTCCTTGGTTTCCTCCTTCAAGCGCTCAAGAACCTCTACAAAAGAAGACTGCGTCTGATTTGGAGTCTGCGAGAATGAAGGCGTTGCGGCTAGTTTGCGCCGCTTCAAAGCGGGTTCAGACTTGTTGTTGATTTTGTTCCTGTGAAGTGGAGACCTTGTGTCAATGCGAACAGAAGCGCGTGTGCCTGCCGAGCGTATGCCACTCACTGGGGCTGTGAAATTTTCCCCTTTGTTTTTGAAGGCATTAAAGTATTAAAAGGGCTCGTATGCAAGAAAAAAAAGGCGGTGAATGAGATGAATGAAGAGAACTAAATGATGATATTGTGGCGCGAGGCAGAGAGCGCGTCAAAGCTTGTTACGTCACGCGTTATTTATGTATTGTAATTACACTTTCTACTAATCGTCCTCGTCCCAATTACCCGACTGTTGTGGCACCTTCGGTCCCCCTGCAGGCTTGCTCATGATGATGCTGTCGACGCTGAGAACAGAAATCGCAGCTTCTGTCGCTAGACGAATCGCCCATGCTTTGGCGGCTAACGAATCGTACACCTTGCGATCGACCGTGTCAATTGTCCCATCCGTCTGGAAATCAAACTGTCGGATACGCGATATGTATCAGCCAAGATAGACGTGACTGGAAAAAATCTTACCTCAATATCAATACCCCATTTGAATCCGTCTTTCTCCTTTTCCTGATGTTTATTCCACAGCTTGCTTAGTATCTCGTTCGCTTCCGCACCCCCGATCGCGCTCTCTATCAATATACGCGGCACTACCTCCAGTGCGCTCGCATACCGTTTTACCGCATGTTGTACCAGGCCCTTCAAACCACTGCCATACTCGTCAACTTTTCTGGACAGTTCCACCTCTGTCGCTCCAGCACCAGGCACCAGTCTGGGGTCCTTCAGCAACGATTTGATCACGTTTACACCGTCATCCACCGCTCGCTCGAGATCGTCTAAATGGTTCATAGTCGCACCCCGCAAGACTATGGTCGCAGTTCTTGTCTTTTCGCCATGCCAAGCTGGATCATAACCTTCATCGCCGGGCGCCAATTGGCGAAGAACGGTCGCGCGGTCTCCGCCGATTTCAACTGTCTCAAAGACATCAACGAAACCTGCTTCTTCTGGCGTAGGCGCTCCCATGCGCGCAAGAGGCGTAGCATTGACGACGCGGCTGACCCGTCGTAGATCGAATTTTGATAGCACTTTGAGAACAGCAATGTTGAAGCGGTTGAAGTAATGCAAAGCAAGTTCTCCAACAGACGTTCCACCGATGACGACTTTGACACCCGAGTCTGCTATTTCTTTGATAATCTGGAAGACGACCAAGATCAGAACAAACTATTATAACGACAGTCAAAATATACCTTTTCGAGTTGCTTCTCTTCACCTGTTGTAAAATTCAACATTTCGTCAGCGTTTTTGATCAGTACAGTTCCCTTTGTTTCTGTTTGAGAAATGTCGAGTGAACATGTGAAGATGGCGACTTTTGCTTTAGTCGCCTTTTTTATGACGCCTTCTGGTTCGCGTCCGAAAACCATGCCTTGGACGACCCTGCTCATAGAAAAGTTGCCACCCATGATTTTCACCACGCGGACGTTATCGACATTGAAATTTTTGGGATTTGATGGTAGGACGACAAGTGCTGCTTCTGCTACGAGTTCTGACAGCTTATCTTCAAAACCATACTGTTTAGATGCGATCGCAGGCTTGAGTGCAGTAGCGAGGGAAGAAGGCGTCAGTGGGGTTGGTAGACTGTACGGAGATAGTTCTGTACAATGCGCAATCGACAAGTCGCGTAAACGGTACGGCCAAGGAAGGAAGTTGGAATCGTACGTACTTTCAAGTTCTGATAGTGCTTTTGATAGTGCCAGTTCATATCCCTTGATCACTTCACTTGGATGCAACCCCATGACCAGCAGATTTTCTGATTTTTTCAGTAGCTCGCCTCCCAGGATGAGAACGAGATTAGTGGCGTCTCCCATCTCACAAAGGTCTCAGTGACGTGCTACAGGTAAAAGGCACTATAATCAGACTTCACCTCTGCCTCCTGGGCTTGTGATGCCATGACAAGCAACTTGGCAGCAGGATGCACGACTTCGATCTCGCGTATTATTGTCGCAGCATCTGAAGTGACAAACAGCTTTCCAAGGTGGTTGATCACGAGCTTGTTGCGGCCTGATCCATAAGCTCAATTTCACCTCATATGAGATGCATAGCAAAGTTGACACGCACCATACGGCCCAAAACTCGTCCGAACAAGATCAGAAAGTTCTGCTACAGCTTGTATGTTTCGCAAAACAGCATCTTCCAAGCCTTGCACTTGCTTAGAGCTTGATCAGCACGGGAGGAAAACATCAGATACAGTCCAGTTACCTTGTATCCGTCTTTGAATAGCTGGATATTGTTTGCTTTTGGAACCTTGAGCGACATCGAGAAGCTGTCAGTAATCTTTGGATTGATTGCAACAGATATCAAGCGTGTGCAAACAGACTATCTAACCAAACACCTTCAGCAGCCCACCGTTCAACTGACTCTCCAGCTCTGCCATCGTATTATTGTCGCCGTTCTGCATAACATCTTCGCCACCACCACCACCGTTCTCATACCCTTTCCCAAGCAACGATGCAAAAAGTTCATCAATTTGTTCCTCATGCCACGCACCAACGATGGGGACGGGAACCATAAAGTTTTGTAGCTTATCATGTACTTGGTACCTAAGCAGCCTTTGAATCAGCATATTTTTGAAGAGAAAAAAAAGAGCCCACTGACCGAATTTTTCTCCCCTTACTCGCCTTGGTGTCCACCTTTTTCTTCGCCTTCTTCTCTTTCTGAATCGCCATCCAATCATCTTCCAATCCACCTTTCGAATCAATCACGTCCCTTAAAAGTTGATGATAAAAATCCGTATCATCAAACAACTCTTGGTCTTCTTCCACAACTCCACTGCCATCTTGATCGCCGCCATCCGTAATCCGTCCATCCTTCCCCCGCCGTACCCGCGTTCGCGAGAGCAGCTTGCCGTGTCCAGACGACAACGTTTCCTCGACTAGCTGTACAGCAGATTTGGTCTGTTGAGAGTTTTTTGAGAATGCGTTGCGGTTGGAAGGGAGCAGCACGGATGGCGCGACAGCTTGCACTTTGGCAGACCATTTGTGGAGGGTTTGCACGAGCCATGGATGCATCCTGTCGAGAAGGTGAACTGTTAGCAGCGGATATATGTAAGGAAACGAACGTACGCATGCTCGAAAGCAGCAGCGTCTTCGCTCGCGTCTTTTAGTTGGTCTTCATAGTCGGGTTGTGAATCATTGTCGACTCTCCGCTTTTTACGAGGTGGAACAGAGACGTTGTCGTTTTTTGTGAGTAGATACTGAAAAAGCAAGCGCGTCTATGACACCAGCCCCTAAAAGATGATGAACGTACCTCTTGTAAATCAAAAAGCTCGTCAGAAAACCTCATAGCTTCGTTCAACATCTTATCCAATGCATCCCGACATTGAGGATGCCGGGTATACACATCCATCTCATTAGGCTGTTCAAAAAATCAGCAACATCACCTCGACACCAAAAAAACGCACCCTTGGCAGCCTATTAGCGGCATTAACAGCCTTTTGTACACGTATCCTAGCCTCGAGGATCGCGTCCCAGATGGCAATCTGCCTTGACACTGCTCTGCCTTTTTGCCGGTCTTGTTCTCGTTTTTGGCGTAGTGCAGATGACATGTCTTCTTCTTCCATCTCTTGGACGGCAGCCGAGGGTTTTCTTTTTTCTCCAGCTTCTGTAGTAGTAGCTGGTGGGATGTCTTGTTCTTCGTCCTCTTCATCGTCTTCGCTACTCTGTTCTTCTTCTTCGTCCTCTTCTTCGCTCTGTTCTTCACCTTCGCTCGCAGAACGCATTTCACTGTCATCCTCATCCTCTATATCTTCCAAAAGCGACTTTCTCGTCGTTCTCACACCTTGATACTTTGGATCCGCAATACTATCATACTTGCGAATTGTACTAGGTCTTGATCCTTCGTGTTTCAGAACCAAGAGAGCAGGATAAACCGCACTTGCTCACCCTACGTCAAGATAATGCTCTCTCGCTGCCTGGATGTCTTTTTGCTCTAAATCTTCTCTGTCGTTGTCGGGAATGATATCCTCAGGGTCAAAATCTACGGGAGCAGGTTCTTCGAGCTGAGCAATCTGTTCAGCTAATGAAAGCCCTTTGAAAGCTGGTATTAGGGATGATATATAGAGCTCTCAGGTTCACATACGTTTGCTCGTCATCTATAGTTTATTTATTTGTCACACGCATCACAAACGCTAATTAACGCCCACGCGCTCCCAACCTCGCCTCGGCCGCTCTCGCTCTCCTCTCTCTCTCAACTCTAGCACGCATCTCAGGCGACAAACCCTCAACAGCATCTATCGCACCCGATGTTCCTCCCAACCTCCTCGCCGTGGACGATGAGTTGCGAGCCTCCTCTTTTTCAACAACTTCTACGACTGGCGGAGGACTCGGAGGAGCATGTTCTCTCTCCTTCGCCTCTCGTTCTCTGACCTTTTCCTTTAATCCTTTCCTTCGAATCTTCTTCTTATCATCCCGCTCTTCTTCCATCTCTTTGCTCAACGCGCTAGGAACGCGGGCTGCGCCGAACCAGTCCCACCATTCTGGATGTACGCCTGCGCACCGCCGGAATACGTCCCTGACAGCTTTGACACGCGCCAGATCATACGCAGTACGTTTATGGAAAGACGACCTCTGATCCGTCGTGGCGGCTGCATCATCCGGTGGACTGCCCTCCTTGTTGTTGCCGTCTCCATCAATTTGCGAATTGGGAACTGGAATGGTAGGATCGGCACGTAAATCCTCCAACAACCATTGCGTCATGTCTTCATGTCCATCTTGTGCTGCGACTTGTAACAAGGTTGCTTTTTTCTCTCCTGTCCATTCGGGTATCGTCACGTTTACGCCCCCTAAACCGTCACCTTCGCGTTCCCAAAAAGTCTTGAGTGGATCTAATCGGCCTTTGGATACCATATCTAGCAAGCGGGTCCATTTCTCTCGTAAGGCTTCTTCCTCTTTCGTTAACTTTGGTGGTTTCGGTTTATGTTTTTCTGGTTCTGGTTTTTGTGAGACGGGAGGTGGTGGTTTCGGTCGAGGAAGTGAAGCGAGGTAAGCTTCGTCCTGAGCCTTAAGTTCGTCCTCGGTAAAGTGCGTCACTTTAGCTCTTGTCAATTCGAGTAAACATCGTTGTAATTCAGATTGAGTCTGTATAACAATCAGTTGAGAATGTGGGGTGAGGCGTCAAGTAGTAGATTAAACAGTACAGGTCGTCGAGTTGGAAAAGGAAAGGTTCTTAGTCGCTCATCTCTTTTGTGAATGATGGCGTCTTCGTAATCCAGGAATATTCGCCTGTTTGATACACTGGCGCGGATCCAGATACGTTCACAGGCATCAATGTCTTCAGCCCACTCTGCTAATAGATTCCTTATATCCTAATCAATACGTGCGTTGGATAAAATCGCCTCGATGTAGAAAATCAGACAACGTACGTCACGCAATGCCTGCTCGCCATACCTCCTCAACGTTGCACCGGCACTGGTCGCGGCACCCTTTGCATTATCATTCACAGATTGCGATCCACCCTGTTTCCGACGGGTAGTATACCGATGAAACGTTTTATGCCTCAACACTTGTATATTATCCGGCTTCGTTGGCTGTTTCTTCTTCTTTCCTTCATTCTCCTTTTCTTCTTCTTCAGATCGACTCACGCGCACAATCGCGCCTGCAAAGTGGCCCCCTGCAGTCATGAACAGAGCCCACGTTCTCCGTTCCTTGCTTTGCATCGCTTTCGCTTGGTCCAAGTATGCATCTGGCTCGCTATTTGATGGGAATATGGAGCGGTATATTCCGATCTGTGTGGAAGGTGGAGAGTGGAACCATGCTATTGGCATGAGAGGAATTTTGTGTCTGTGTGAGTCGTCGTCGTCGTCTTCCGCAACTGGTTTTAACAGTTTCTTGGTCTTGTTGACAAGTGCGTTTACTGCGTCAGAGTCGTCGTCATCTTCGTCTGAAGAGGATGCGGAACCGGATAATGAGTCATCCAAGGCTGCAAATAGATCAGTGTTTGCGAAGAGACGGTGGACTTGCAGCACTCACCGTTGACAAGTTGAGCAAAACGAGGTTCATCGACTGGTTTACCACCGGCAAGTTTTGATTTGACGTTGTAGCGATGCCAGTCTGAGCGTGCATGAGCGCGTAGATCGTCGACGTTTGTAAAGGTGATTCCAAGACAGACATTGCAAGCTAGAGAGGTCGAGCTAGAGCTAGAGGGCGGTGGCTGTAATGGCTGTGGTGGTGGCGGTGGTTGTAGCGTAGGGAGAGCGCGGACTCTGAGGTCGTCGAGGAGATTGTGTGGAAGAGCAAAGATGTGAGCCATCTAGCCTGTTTGTGCTTGTTTGCGCAGCCATGGATGGATTCGACCATGACGCTGACGGCTCTGAGTCTCCTCCCAGACATGCTCTTTCTCGTCCGTTTCCTTCTCAAGGCACCCACAGACTTCCACAACAGACACCAAAGTCTGATTTCTGCTGCCAAAGGGACAGGTTTCTCCATTCAGAGGACATTCATGAAATTCTGGTTGGTATACATATCTTTATCTCATCCTTGTTGCTCACCCTTTTGTGTTCACAAGATCATCGATGCGCAAAAGACAACGGTCAACTCGAACATGCCTTATATAGTGTACGTTATCAAGGCAGGCGACGCAGAAGCTAGGCACCGCTACTCTGAATTCGAATCCCTGCGCGACAATCTCGTCAAGCTCTACCCTACTCTTATCATCCCTCCTATTCCCTCAAAGCAGTCCATCAGCGACTATGCTGTCAAGCAGGGCAAGGCCAAAGAGGACGCTGGCATGATTTCAAGAAGAAAGCGTATGCTTCAGACGTTCCTCAATCGACTCGCAAGGCATTCCGTCCTATCCAACGAACATGTCTTTCACCGTTTTCTTGATGGAGAGGTCTCTTGGGTCCGTCTTCCATTTGCAACTTGCCCTTGTCCCCTGTTGACTCACGTACCCAGCACGAAGTATTGACATCACCCCCGTTGTCTATCCTGCCCAAGAGTACATTGAAAGCCCCGTCTCACAACCCTGTCGACCCCAATGCATCCCCTGCGTATGCAGCACTTCCAAACCCATCCTCAGCTCACCCGCTCCGCAATCCTGATCAACGTTTCCTCGATTCGGAAGCTTTCACACACAAGTTTGCTAATCATATCAGTGGTCCTATGGAAAAGGTGACACGTAGAGTACATAAACGCTGGTCAGGTACTGTTATTTTTGCTTTTTGCATCAACTCCTAAACTTACACATGTTACTTGGTTGCGTAAGATTATGGACAGGATCATGCCGATCTCGGCGCGGCGCTCAATGGTTCTTCGTTGCACGAGTCCGGACCTTTGTCTGCTGCTATTGAGAGGACTGGTCAAGCAGTCGATGTAACCTACATGTCCACCACGAAACTGGTACGTGGTTTCCCAACGCCGCCGCTTCCAACCAAGCTGACGTTTCCTAGCTTCAAGAACTGGAGCAAAACTGGGCAGAACCTTTACACGAGTACTCCCAATTTGCTTCTATTATCAAGAAACTCCTTGCCTATCGTCATCAGAAACACGTCCAATTCGAAATGACTCAAGATACCCTGGACAACAAGCGTGAACAGCTCGATGAGCTCGACAAGAGCGAAAGAGAGGCGAGGAGGTTAGAAGAAGCACTTGGCCGTGGAAGAGGGGCTGTCACCAGTTTATCTCCCAGTCCTAGTCTGGAGCAGGAGACTACAACAAGGGACGACAGCGACGAGGCTGAACCCACGACGGCGGCGGCGGCGACAACGGAGAACTTATCACAACCTGATTCACCCGTCTCCTCTACTGTTTTACCTCCACATCCAGGTCCAAGTCCCGTCAAGAGTCGAACCCGGGCTCCCGGGATGGGTTTCCTAAACGCTCTCAGTTACACTCTACACGGCATGATGGACGTTGATCCAGAAACAGCGCGCCGAAACTCGATTAGCAAAACTCGAGAGACCATCTCTCAGTTGGAAGAGGCACTTGATCTGTCTGCTCAAGACCTCAAATACTCGTGTTCCGCTATCCAATCGGATCTAGACAGATTTCAAAGACAGAAAGTCGCTGATTTTCGGGAGATGTGTATCAGCATGGCCAAGAGTCATCGGGATTGGTGTAAAAAGGTCAGTTCGTGTATCAGCCCAAAAACAAGTCGCTCACTTGATATTAGAATTTGGAAGCATGGGAAGAAGTGAAAAAGGAGATTGAAACGATACCTGATCACCCAAATAAGATGCTTTCTGACGTAAACCCGGATTCCACAGCGACTGTTAACGGTAACGGACGGTAGGCACATATAGTAATCTTTTTTGTTATTGTATGAGGTTTATTTTTGGAATGACGGAATGACGGCATGCGTGTTGCGAAACAATAAGTGGACCTTCAAACTCAATCTCACACCATGTCATTAGCTGATTCGGGCATTGATACAATTGCCAATGCCAACGACGACGAAGCTCCCTGGGGATCGCACCAGATACTGTTGATTCTATGTGGTCTGGTAGGATCTGGAAAGGTGTGCATACTTTAGCAGTTATGGGCATTATACTATTACACTGCACACACAGTCTACGTTCGCGACAGACCTGCAACGCCACTTTCCGTCCTTTATCAGATGCAACCAAGACGATCTCGGAAACAGGCGCAACGTGGAAGACTTGGCTCGGCATGCTCTACGTGATGGTTTGTCGGTTTGCATCGATCGCACAAACTTTAACGCTTCGTGAGTCTTTTCCCAAATCATAAAACATCTTGCACTCATTAAAAAAGACAACGGTCGTATTGGATCGAGATTGCTCGCAACGTTCCAGGAACTTTGATCTGGCTTATTGTTTTCGACACCCCATACGAGGTAAAGTTACAGTGCCCGAATTCCGTATGATGCTAATTTTTCTTGACTTCTCAACCTTAATAGACATGTGCAGCTCGTTTGCTTGAACGTAAGATCTCATCTCCTAGCAGCAGTCACTGATATGAAATAATAACAACCTAGGCACGGAACATCCAACGATTAAAACCCCTGAACAAGGCTTATCAGTCCTAGCCCATTTCGCGAATGATTTCCAGTACCCTTATCCAGACGAAGGGTACCATCGGATTATCTACTTAAACTCCGGTGACCAACCTTCTGGTCCTGCTTATTCACGTTCCCAAGTTAACAACGTTCTGCTGCGGTTGTGGAACTCTGCGCCTGTAACCCTTGATATCAGGGATACCGGTACCTCGGTCTTTCATACACATACACAACGGAATCACCATCATTTCTGGTAACGGCACCGTCCGCACAATAATTAATAAGCCATTCATACAGTAGCATCTATTCCACAGTAAGAAGGATGACTCGAGCTCTCTGAGTTAGATCGCATCTCTCAAAAGATACAGAAAACAATAAGCAACTACTCTTCTCACACCACTACTGTACCTCCTTTTTCCATGTCTGCCGTTGCCACAGAAGTGCACGAATGCGCGGGCATGCGGAAATGATGGCAAGCCAAAAATGCTGATAACAATAACGAGCGAACCTATCTCGTCTATTCCTCCGATTTGCCAGACTCTTCTGCTTTTTTCATCCGTTGGCCAAGTATCTTGGCACTCACCTACCAAAAAGAAGTTACGGCTATCTTTTGGTGCCGGTGATTGTATAACTCACATTCCGGATATGAACAGCCGCGCGCTCAACGCCAAACTCTTTGCTCCGCTTGTACTGCTCAAGAGCTTCTTCTAATTTCCCAGCTGAAATTAGAATGAGGTCAGGTTTTGATGATCGCCGCAGTTAGCATCAGTTGGTTGCTATCTTACTGGCTTCTAAAACAGCAGCATAGTTGAATGCTATCTCTGGATCCTCCGGAGCAAGTGACGTCGCGATCCTGTCCAGACATCGTGGCTCTTCTGTCGCTATAATTAACAATGGAGACACGTACTGGAGATGGTGTAGGGCTAGGTCAGGCCGCGGTACTGTTCGTCCTCGAGGTCAAATAAATCAAAGGTCGTCGAGTATGGCACGTGCCTGGGGATATGATGTATGCGCTTGCGAGGTCTTGAAATATTCCATTCAGTATCAATAACGCTCGACTAGGAGAGACATACTTGTATGGGCGTCGGGACTGGATGGCTGCAAGGTTATGGATTCTTTCCACGAAGCAATAGCCTCATCATACTCCTCTACATATACACGCGTTAGAATTGCGCTGCTCGTCGAGAGAAATACGTAGATAAATACTGAGATGGTAATGAGTTACTCCCAGATTAAAAAGAGAGCTCGCGTTGCGTTTGATGTCCACACTACGTTTATACAGCTCCTTTGCAGCTCCAACGTCGCCTTCCTCCAACTTCGCGGTGCCCTGTTCAATGCAGCGTAGTGCCTCTGTTTCCGCAGGATCCGAGGCTGTCGAATGAGGTGTAACCGAAGTCGCCCATCCTTGTATGGGTCAAATGTCAGAAACGTGCAAGCGTGTGGACCAGTGGCGGTGGATTTACGACGTGACGGCCTGCTTGGACCAACAGCATGCAACCTTATTCCCTGGATACTGATGGGTCTACGACATATCGAGTAGCATGATAGGTGTAGCGATCTTGACCTGAAGACGGCCCGAGCGAGAGACATGAGATGACGGCTCTTTTTGGGCAAGAGCAACTGAGTTTCCGAGTCATGTGACCGCTCGGTCCGTCGAAATTTGCCCGTTGACGCTCTCAACTGCTTTCGCTCTCTTTTTCTGTCAGTCATGTCAAGCTCAGACTATTCCTCCTCGTCGTCGCAGAGTCCGACAGATATTCTAAAGAATGCCACGTTCTCCCGGTCAGAGGGGCCTCCAGTCTCGCCAGACAGCGCTGTCACAGCTTCAGACCTGCTCATGGCCACTTATGACCCAGCCAGGTTGCACCCTCTTGCCCAAATTGGGGACAAGCTGGATTACCTGCTTTTAGATGACGAGAAAACGAGCGAGCTTCCCGGTGCTAGTACGGCGATTCCCTCACGAGGGTGGAGTGATGATTTGTGCTATGGAACCGGTACCACGTATCTGGGTGGTATGTCCGAGATCTCTTTCACATTACTCTATTCGACGACACGTTCTCGCTTTGCGCCTCATTTACTCCATGTCCGTCTCACCTTATCTCAGTATATTCGTGACACCTTCCCCATCTTTAGTTTTCTTATTGTTTTCGCTTGTCACATGCTCACCCTGGTTTTTCAAGGTTTGGCCCTTGGCGGTGCGTGGGGCCTAAGAGAAGGCGCCCGAAGGCCTCTTGCCGTGTCAAATTCAAGATTACGGATTAACAGCATTCTCAATTCTGTCACAAGAAGAGGTACCTTTATAGGAAACTCTGCCGGTGTTCTAGGTCAGAATGTCACCATGTTCTCTTTCCCCTTTGTGACCTCGCCAACTTTAGCCCTTGTTTACAATGCTATCAATTCATCAATCGATGCTATGCGAGGGAAGCATGATACCCTGGGAAGCATGGCTGCTGGTGGCCTCACCGGCGCGATCTTCAAGTCTACAGGTACGGTTTGAAATTCGGGAAACTTCATTCGGCTCAACTTTTACTTCATCATCAGCCGGCGTAAGGCCGGCCATTGTGGCTGCTACCCTTGTCTCGGGCATGGCAGGCATCTGGAGTTTCGTCAAGAAAAGTATTTGATTCAGCACATCTGTAATGTAGAGCTTGATTAATATCCTTCCCGTTCATCCAATTTGGAGCTTCCCAAATCTGTGAGCGACCTCTAAAATAATTTCGTACAACGTGAAAGCTCATTGAGCTACTACCGGTTACCCGTCAGTTTGGTGTCAGATTAGCCCCTGATTTGGTTTGACGTATACTTCCAGAACACTGCGTGGTCGTGGCCGTGTAGTTCCATTCTTCTTGTTCGTGGATTAATTTTTCCGTGCCCACCATCAGACAGGAAAGATCCTCCCCCTTCTATATATGCTGCTTGAGCGATTTCAAAGGTCGCGTCCGAGTCAGTCCTTTCACATGTCGCCAAGCATCACTTGTTGCTGTAGTGGTGAACGTTGCACCAGATCCCCATATGGGCAAGATGGTAAATGTTCATTGCCTATAACATTTCCGGTTATATCCAAAGACGACCATTTTAGCACTTCCGAAACCAATACGACTTTGGCAACATCGAATAGGGTTGAAGGTCATCACCTATTACTATTCGCATCACGTTGGGTGCTAATAATGCACTTCTCTCAATTCAGCAGCCGGTGTTGGCCAGTATTACCATCAACCATCCTACTAAATGCCATTGTCATGTCCTGCGATCAATGGTAGTGCCAAAGGAGGCCCTTTCAGGTATAAAATCGTTCGATGGCAGCTGCTCGAAACTCGAGTCCCAGAGCTGCTGTCGCTATGCTAGTATAAAAAACCGAGCAAAGACAAAAAGTAGCGGAGATTCTTCGCCACAACTGTCTTGCAGTTCTTTCTTCTTTTCCAGCAACGGCACCACACCAAGTCGCAGTCCACCCTCGAGTCATCAATCGGTGTCTGCCAGTCCTCCTCTGTCTGCACCGCACGTGCGGCGCCCGCCGCGCATTCAAGTCTCGTCTTTGCTTGCTGACCCTCACACGAGGTTTTATCTCCGTTCAATGCCTCGGCCGAAAGATAGGCTGATGCTTTCTGGTACAGGACCTACCATTTAGAAGTCGTCCAACAACCGATAATTACTGCGGCCTTTGAGACGGCCAACCTATCGCGGCTGGCTCTAACACCGCCCGTCATCGTGCAGCTGACCGTCAGAGACACGTCCGGCAATTCTGTTGTACCGTATGTGATTTCTTTTACGCGGATACGACATTTACCTAAACCACTCTTTTGTAATTGTCAGGGAACTAGAGCTGCCTTTTCTTGTGGCTCATTTATCGTTATTTTCTAGTGACGGAACGCCTTTAGACATGGGCTCGTCAATAGGAAGAGATCACACGCCTCCCACGTTGTACGGCAATATAATATCGTCCGTCGAACAACTAGAGGACCTACAAGGGAATTTAGGCCTATTTTTCCTCTTCCCGGACGTCAGCATCCGTTGGCGCGGACAGTACCAGCTGGGAATAAATTTGCTGAGGCTATACAGGTCAGTAGTAATAATTCTCCCCATGCAAATTGAATCCGATCGTCTTCAGACCCGACCCTGCCGAAGGCATGACCATTTCGCCCCAAGGTGCGGCGCTAGCAGAGACGCGCACCCACGTATTCAGTGTCGTCGACCGAGCAGAATATAGTGCCTCACGTAAGAGACCCTTATCGGCTTCAAAGTGCACTAAATTCACTCGGGGTCCTAGCATCAACTCGATTGACACAGTGCTTTCTTCGGCAGGGTGCCAGAATGTTCAATTATATATCACCTCCTTGATCACATCCTTGATTACTATAGTAGACCCTTGATTTTTTTAGATTGGCCCGCTCGAGTTTCACTTCGTTATACACTACTCACAATATTTAATAGTGGACATAGACTAATTTTGATACCGAGGTCACTTACCCACGGCCCTTGCACTACAGCGGCCGTTTGCGCAGCCTTGAACTGCGCACTCAAAATGTACAATGCAACTATAGAACCACCGAATACTTTTGTATTACGATAACTCCAGGTAAAATATATTGATATACAACTTGCTTGAGAGTGCCCGAATAAGTCACCAAATTGCTATACATATACTTGAGCGGCGACGATCCTGAGAACGAAAGGAGGTATCGAATAGGCTGTCAACATGTACAAATAACACTAATACCTCCTCGAGGCGCAGGCTCCTCGTCCAATTTACCCTTTACCTTTCTCCTCTTTGAACACCCAGCTTTTACTGTCAAGACCTCATGAGTGCTAACGACTACTATGCAAAGTCTGGTGGTTACTACCCACCCCCTGCAGGATATCAAGGTGAGTTTCGAAGTTGCCCATCTATTCCGAGGCAATGGCATCAGATTCATGAACGAGGCCGGGGGTTTTTTTGGAGGTGCTTTTTACATCCAACATACTGACGGTCGTCTTAGGTCCTCCAGGCCCACCTCCAGGCCCACCGCCGCACGGTGGTTATTACCCACAAGTAACTGAGCTTCATCAAACCGTTTAACCAGGACTTTCTCAACTCAATAATAGGAACCACAACAAGCGCATTATGGCGGGGGGCCTCCCCCTCAGGGCTACGGACCGCAGCCCCCTCCTCAGACAGTTTACGTGTATGTGTCCCAAACCTCGGAGAATGTAGGGGCCCTGACTTGTCGGACTTGATGACTACAGACAACAACAACCGGCTCGGAATAACAACAATACTACGTGTATGGCTTGCTTAGCCGGTATCTGTCTTTGCTGCTGCGCAGAAGGTGCGCCGTTATCTCTGACCATTTCTGATCCGCAGTTAACACGTGATTTCGACAGAGTTATGCGAGTGCCTGTTCTAAGTGCTCGCCGTTCCATTGTGCTGTAGAGATTAAACACTGGACCATGAATACCTTACGTCGGACATCAATTTATCAGCCCCTTTTCTGCCAATATCATCTTGTAAATTAATGGCAATTTTGGTCGTGGTGTTCTCTTTGTGGAACTGTCAGTGTGGTAGCATACAAGTCCTTTTAATGAATCCCCATTAAACGGTGTCATACAGTAGATTATCTGGTATCCAGGACATATTGAGGCAGGTATGTGTTCTGGGATTATCGCCCAACCACACCAGAAGGACCCGCCAGATCCAACAAGGAAGACGACGATAATGATGTAGGTTGTGCGTGTACGATACCGTTCGTTTGTCCATGTCCATGCCCTCCTCCTGGGCCACCACCACCACCCATGCCTGAAATGGTCTTCTGCAGATCCGTCCATTCTGTCTCCCTGGGTATAGCCATATCACCCACGTCGTACACGTACAGTCGCCCCTCGCTTCCTCCTAAAGCGACTCTTTTGCCGTCCTTGCGATCCCACTGCATCTTGTTTAGAGCCCGGCCCGATCCCACCGTTGTCTGTACTACAGGAACCTCCGTATCCGTATTCAGATTCCATACGTCAAACTTGCCGGAGCCATCGACCATGCCAAACAACGCTGGATGAGCTGGATGCCACTTAACATCGTACACATAGTCGTCCGCTTCATCAAAGCTGTATAATGGAGCGATCCCGACAGCGCCGCTGCCGCCTATACCACTCGAGTTTCCCTTACCGCCATGGGGCACGGCAGCAGCTGCAGCAGCCGCTGCGGCGGAGGCACCAAGCGACCGTGCGCGCCAGAGCTTTACTGTCCAGTCGACAGAGCACGTCAAGAAGAGGTCGCTGAAATCGACCGGACCTACGATAGGGTGGAAATGTAGTCCGGTGACAGGTCCTGCGTGACCGCGGTAGGCTTCATGCTGGTTGAGTCCCGCCTTAGCACCTGCACGGTCGTATCGGTTTGCTTGGTAAACGTTTCCTTCTTCAGTTCCTACCCAAAAGGTTGTTGTCTCGGAGGCGGGGAAGTCAAGGCAGGTGATGGCAACCTCCGCTGTCTTGTTGTGGCCACCGTGAACAAGCTCCAGTGTTTCCTGTAAATCAGTAGATGAGTGTGTAAGATCCCCGATATATTGCCGTACTCACTTGAGGCTGTGCGAGCATGTCTACCAACCAACTACACACGGTGCCGTCCGTACTGCTTGTGATTAAGTTATGGGCATTCTGCGTGCCGACCATTTGCATCGCATATACAGGATGTGTGTGCCCCGCAGCGGATAAGGGCGTTTTGAGGACTGGCAGGTGCCTTGACCGCGTGTCCCATAATAAGATCTGGCCGGAATATGTGCCGCCGAATACGAGGTTAGAGTGAAAAGGAGAGAACGTTACGGACAGTACATCGGACTGTGATAAAATGTTTTTGGTCAAATGAGGAATAATCATGAAACAGTAAGATTACTTGAGAATGGAAGACAAACTCTGGCCGTTCAAGAAGATGAAGATTCCATATCGCAACGATGCCGTCGGGCTCATTCAGAGCTGCCGGATTCTTATTGTAGGACGCCACGCTTAGTTCCGGGAACTATGGAGAGTATAAGTGTGTGTGCAGGAGGGTGCAAGTCGAGCTGATAGTACCTTGGGAGACCAGTCGACGTCGGTTATTGACCTATTCTTGGTATGTCGCTCGTCGTGGAACTCGCAGACACGCTTTACGCGTTTGCCTTCTGAATCGTCTCTGAGAAGAATCGCATCAGGGTGTTTGAAATGTGGATTGCTCACGATCAACCTCACCCGCCAGCTTCAGTGCCGATCTTGTAATCTCGTATATAGTCGTAATTATCGGTTAAAGCCCTTTGGACGACTTTTGATGACATTTCTACAAATTCCAGGAATTCCGGTGCAGATAAAATGCTGGCGCGCTCCTCCTCAGTCAGATCTAAAGAGAGAGGCAAATGAACACATGGGAAAGGAAAGAAAGCAAGGCATAAATACCGTGGATCTCCTGCTCGATTTCTTGGTCTAGTTTGATGCTCTCTTCTTCCAGTTCCTTTTCTCGAGCCAACTGGTCAGCCTCTGTTTCTGCGTCCCGTGTTGTTCGCTGAGGTAGGTCTTTCTCTTCATCATGGTGATATATCAAATCTGTTTCCACTGCAGTAGTTTGCACTTCCTTGTTGTATATAACGCGTTCCTAATTGGTGTAAATCAACGGTGTCACTCAATGCAAATAAACAGCACCTTTTGTGGGAACACGAATAACTCTTGTTCGACGTCTATCAAGTCGACGTACAACCGAGGAGTCATTGCACTGAGAAAGTCCAGTGCTTTAAACCCAAAAATGACAATTGATCCTTACCGGTCAATGACATGGTCAGTAGAAGAGCTGGCCGACCGGACTGGCGCTGTGCTTGGTGTTAGACGGTCATACGATGATGCCTCACTCTGCCTGCTTAGACGGCCAGAAGCAGGCAGAACCACTGGGTAGCTGGGGGGAGGAGTGCTGGGCGTGGACCTTACAGGAGTATTTGTGAAACTGGTTGCGCCTGAACGAGGATCAGGCCCCAGGATATCATCAAGTATTGCATCGACATCAAGTCGCTTCTTCGATGCTCCTGCGGACTATAGCGGGTAAGACGGCTTGTGTACAATGCAAGCCTCGTTACCTCCGATGCCTTGCGCTCTGTATCTGCTTTCCGTCGTTCTGCACGCGCTTTCTTGAGCTCTTCGAGTCTTGCCCGCTTCGCCTCGATTTCAGATCGCCGTCCTTCTGACATGAAGGATTATGGCAGTTTGTGTCACATGACTCGAGTACCACATCGTGTGGCTGTGCTGCGCCATCCTTATGTCACTCATCAATCCTCCGGCCAAAGGATCAGGCAAAGGCAAGGGCAGGGCTGGTGGTGCCCAGCGTAATGACAATAACAGGATATACGCATACCCTCTTCCTATACTCTTTGAGCCCGCACCTTTACAGTCTAATGCAGTCTTCAAGAAAATCGGTCTTGATGTGACAACTCGGGTGTTCAAGCCACAAAGTGAAGCTATTTTTGATGAAGTGACTAGGTCGGTCTGGGTAACGAGCCGTGAACATTCTATGCTGCTCTGGCGTCGTGGATTCTTCGGGAAAGGTGATCTGTCCAGGAGCGAACCTACATGGTTAGCACGGCAGCAGAATACCCAACGCGTCGATGGCAAACGTAAGTGTCCCAGAACGATCTCATCATTTTAAACGTTAATCATGTCAGTGCAAAATAGAACTAACATCTGAGGAGATGACTGCACGTAGGCGCGCGGAGCGCCAACAATTCAAACTGGATCGTGCAAAAGCAATCGCCGCCGTAGCAGAGGAGGCAGAAGTTATCTTTGCTACTGAGGGCCGCGTCGTTGTACCTGCCCTTACGGGACCTGCCATTCCATCTGCGGCTACGTGGCGTCTGAACCGACCTTCAAAGCCAGATGAGACTGTCGGGAACAATTTGCTGGACCCAATCGATAACCACCAATCCGAGGAAGACGTGGAACATCTTCAACTGACACTGCAAGAGGCATTCTTCTTGTCCTGGGGTATCGATTGTTTAACTATATTCAATTCACATACGGTATGTACAAGTGTGTATGCTATGTTTACTGCGCTGAGTAGATCAGAGAGCCAGTATGACGCTTCAAGAGATATGGCAAACATTTCAGGGCATACACCATCCACTCAACACCCACAGCGATAGATTTGACAACCCATTTCTCGTATATTATGTGGCCTATCACCACTATCGTTCTCTAGGTTGGGTAGTAAAGAGCGGGATCAAGTTTTGTGTCGATTATCTCCTATATAAGCGCGGTCCCGTCTTTTCGCATGCAGAGTAAGTCGTGGCGTGTTACGATCCTGTCGATCTGCTGATCTTTGTAGGTTCGCAGTTGTTGTATGCCCAGTCTATGAAGACCCTGATGATCAAGCAACTTCTCCGTTCTCACTCCCAAATGTAGAGCCATTTACATGGTCTTGGCTAAGCACCATCAATCGAGTGAATTCACAGGTTCAGAAGGTATCAATTTCCCACCACCGAGAGAGAGTTTTCTGATCAACATTTAGACGTTAATTTTATCCTATGTCACGATACCTGCACGTTCTCGTGTTTCCGCAAAATTGTTGGAATCACCTGCATGTCTGTCACATTATTCTGTACGAGAAGTTGTACTACGAAGGTTCATTCCTGCTCGTATGCGAGATTAAATGTATCTGTACCTTTTCGCAATAAAGCACTCCCGGTTCATCCCGTTGACCGCGAGTCACACGTGACAAGTCACTCCGTTGTCCGTCTTCACTAAAATTCCTTGACCTAAAATGTTTTCGAGGCTTTCTGCGGAGGCCGTCAGGAAAGCTGCGAGCCATAGAATTTCGCAGTCTGCTTTCTCCTTTTCTCGGACCGGGTTTGCGTCGGTGAGTATGACTGGAAAAGTGGTGCACCGAAATCCGAGAATTCACGTCACGGCTAGGCCAGAAATGCCTCTACAAATTCAAGTTCTTCATCCGCATTCGAGGTGTGCTCAAAACGCTTACTGATTGAGGAAATATGTTCTGAAAATGAATACCTAGTCTTTCTCAAACTCCCGTGCTACAGTCGCGTCGCTCTCTGCTTTGACCGTCGGGTCAATAGCCTGGTATACACATCTATACGGCACGCTCCCATTCATAGGAGAGGTGCATGCTAGTGGCCTTGCTGATGAGGGGTTACATCCTGCTGCACACCCTTGGTCCCACCAGGGCTGGTTTGACTCGTTCGACCATGCCAGGTAAGCGCGCGTCAACCGGACCGAAATTGGCTTTAACTTGTGAACCAGCATTCGGAGAGGCTTCGTAGTCTACCGCGAAGTTTGCGCTGCCTGCCATTCGCTGGATCGCATTGCTTGGCGTAACCTTGTCGGTGTCTCTCATACTGTGGATGAAGTACGGGAGATGGCCGAAGCAGTGGAGTATACAGATGGTCCAGGCGATGAAGGAGAAATGTTCCAGCGACCTGGAAAGCTTTCTGACTACTTACCTGGACCATACCCCAATGAACAAGCCGCCCGCGCTAGCAATGGAGGCGCATTACCCCCGGACTTGAGTTTGATTGTCAAGGCCCGCCATGGAGGCGCGGTATGTTTCAATTTTCTCCGCAAGTAAAGCTACAGGACTAATAAAAGTAACGACAAGGATTATATCTTTTCGCTTTTGACTGGATATGTGGATCCCCCTGCTGGTGTCGAAATCCGTGATGGTCAGAATTATAATCCTTATTTCCCTGGTGGAGCTATTTCCATGGCTCGTGTTCTTTTTGACGGATTGGTGGAATACGATGATGGTATATGTTTTCATGGTATCATCCTTTAGCCCGCTTACACTATTCCCAGACACACCTGCCACTACCTCACAAATGGCCAAGGATGTTGTCACTTTCCTTAATTGGGCTGCAGAGCCAGAACATGACATCAGGAAGCAATATGGTATCAAAGCTGTCATTATATGTTCTGTGTTGACACTCCTGAGCGTTTACGTCAAACGCTTTAAATGGAGCCCCATCAAGGCTAGAAAGATTAGTAAGTATCTCCTGTCGTTTGACGAGGAAACCGTTGACCATTGTTTGCAGTTTATAACCCACCAGTCGACAAAACTCATTAGAATACGCTCGTTGTACTTAACTTTAGACAATTGCGTAATTGACACTGTGCTTTCAAGTCCAAGCGTGTGCTTGCGTGTTTGTATCTGTTTGGTATCAATAACGTCACTCGTATTACTTACCAACACTACCATCTCGTAACCTTATACCGCACAATGTCATCAGATTCATGGCCTCCCCAACTCAAGTTAGTCCGTTTGCCCATTTACTTCTTTCCGTGGTCAGAATAATAAACGCACAGAGAATGGGTCGCAAAATGCCTCGGTCAAATGACGGACGCCAACAGAGCTGAAGCTCAAACCGAGCTCAAAAAGGTAATTAGTGACGCTTTTACTTCCCAAACTCTGTGGACGACGGACTGGGCGGCCGTGCAACTGCAAAGGTGCCTTTTCCTTGACCTATGGAGAAGCGTTTTTACTGAGGAAATTCTTTCGGAACATCGCCCAGTTTGTTGCCCAAGCCTTCGCCAGCGTTGAACCACCTCAAACGTAAAACGTATGTATAAGCGTTATGCGGGAAGGCTTTGGACTCAATCTGGACCTGCTATTGCCCTCACAGAACCGAACAAACTCCATTGAGTAAGAAAGCCAAAAAGGCGCAAAAGCAATCGCAGTCAAACGCCCAATATATCAGCGCCAGTGCAAACTCATCGAATACCTCCCCTGTGTTTGACCCAAATGATCAAGCGGCCTTGAACAGACGAGCAGAGCGATTTCACCGTGAACACGAGCTGGAGAGAGTGAAGGTGTTGCGAGTGAGCTGCCATGCTGATCATAATTGATAACTGTCGTTGAACCGTCCCTCAAGGCGAACTCGCATCATGCGCATTTATTCCAAAATGGAAAAGGTCCTTTTTCCCGTTCGGAGTCACCGTACGGGTTAGATGGGGCAGCAGCTGACGATCCCGAAGCGGACCCAGTGAGCCACTTTTGACGACCTCACGAGTGCAGTGGCACGCTCATTGGCATAAACAGAACGTTATTGATTGGGATCGACACACGATTGTTGGAACCTCGACTGAATTGCTCAAAGACTATTTCAGATTAACAAGTGTACGAGACTCATTTTCGTCTATATTTAACCATTCCTCTGCTTTAATCACGTAATTATTCTAGGAACCTAAACCAGAGCAGATACGACCGTACCCTATACTACAGCAGACTCTCTTAGAACTCAAAAAGCGTTGGCGGGAAAAGTGCTCATATAATTGGATCTGCAGCCAATTCAAGAGTTTGAGACAGGATCTGACAGTGCGTCATGAATCCCTCTTTACTATTTCTCGGATGACAGGAGGCATACCTTTATGCTCGCCGTTTTCTTTGGGTCACGAACTCACAGATACAACGCATAAAGAATGATTTTACTGTACAAGTATACGAGATACATGCTCGGATGGCTCTGGAAAGTGTGCGTGTAACAACGCAGTTGATGCCTCAGCGGCCTTATCGCTACTACAGGGCGATATGGTAGAGTACAATCAGTGTCAAGCCACTCTCAAAACGCTTTATGAGCTCGGGATACCAGGCAGAGTAGAAGAGTTCACTGCATATCGCATTCTGATGCTACTACACGGCTTAAATCGAAGCGGTGCGCCTTCCTGCGCTCTAATTTAAGGACGATCTGACAGTTCGACAGAACTAAATTTATATGTAGGTCAACTAACACCTAGACAGAAAGCGGATTCGGCGGTGCAGCATGCACTCGGTGTATCAAGGGCACTGTCAATGGGCAATTACCACTCATTGTTTCATTTGTACGATAATGCACCCAACATGGGTGCATATATCATGGATCATTTTATTGCTAGAGAACGTGTCAAGGCATTAATGACTATCACGAAAGCGTAGGTGTTCCGCTGCTCCGTTCTCTTCCACGGCTGACCGACTGTCACGGATAGATACCGTACGATCCCCCTGGCCTTCCTCAAATCCGAGCTTGCGATCGAGACGTTGGACGAAACGAGAATGTTTCTAGTAAAGCACAATGCTGGTTTCTTTACTAACCCCAATAAACCGGACATCAACAAGAACGTGGACTGCAAACCTGCCCACGGACATCTGAAGGAGGTGTTTGAGGAGAAATATCGCAAGGTTGGCATTAAGGGTGCGATCTGAGCATTCGACCCTGTATATCTTCATTTCCCGAGATGGTCCTACAATACTTGAATACATACTTAGTTTTGTTTTCTGTAATCACGGTCCTCCGCCATATTTTCGGAGCGCCGCGTGTCCGGCTACTTAAGCTCTCCCTGTGCCGACCCTAATCTATGTTTGCACTCCGTCGTATCATCCAACCCTTCACTAGAAACATCATGTCCTCTCCCGAGTTCAAACAGGTTGGCGCTTTTCTGGCTATATAGTTCTTGTCTGACTGACGTTGAACGTGATAAAGGCACCTCACAAGTACATTCAGAAGTTTTGAAATATAGACACAGCTGATTTCTTTCGCATGATCTAGGTTGCTCCTGTATGTTTCGTCGCTACTGCCGCTACTCGATCCACTGAAAAGAATGACAGAGTTCCAGGTCCAATAGAAGTTGCAGATGAGGTACTATATGCCAATGCACACCCTGCTGTGGGCCACACGGCGCCTGAATTTATACCCGTGTTCGGAGAATGCATACGTCTGACCCGGTATGCGTTCACTCTCTCCCTCTGGAACCCAATCTTAATCAAGATCCCCAGAAAGGTACTCTTCACAGAGAACGCTCAACCTTTTATTATCAGCGGCAGTGGTACCCTGGGCTGGGATCAGGTCTCTGCCAACCTCATCGAAGCCGGTGATCATGTGCTGGTCTTGAATACTGGCTACTTTGGAGATAGCTTCGCCGACTGGTGCATCTCGATCTCTTCAAAATGTGGTTGCAAGCTTTTGTCTCTGACACCCTTTTTTTCTTAAACTTAGCCTCCAAACCTATGGCGCGAACGTGACACAGCTCAGAGCTCCCGTAGGAGCCGGTGTTTCGGAATACGAACTAGAATCAGCACTCAAAGAAAGATCATATAAAATGGTCACCTTTACCCATGTCGATACCTCTACCGGAGTGCTGACCAATGCGAAAGCCTTGGCTGCAACGGTCCGTCGCGTTGCACCCCAGTCACTGGTATGCGATATGATAAACTATCTCAAAGGTTCATTTTTAGTGACGAGGAATGTTGTGGTTGCATAGGTCGTCGTGGATGCCGTGTGTTCCGTCGCGAGCGAAGAGATTCAGATGGACGATTGGGGGCTCGATGTCGTCGTTACTGCCAGCCAAAAAGGCCTTGGTGTGCCCCCTGGCTTGTCCATCCTCGTTGCGAGCCAGCGTGCGCTAGGGGTTTACAAGTCTCGAAAGGTGCCTGTGTCATCGTACTACGCGTCCTGGAAGAAGTGAATCTATTCTCCCGAGTTGTTTTTTTTTCACTGACTTAATGGACCTATCTATGTAGCTGGCTCCCCATTATGGAAGCCTATGAAGCCAACCGACCTGCTTACTTTGCCACTCCGCCTGTCAACCTTATATATGCCTATCGCACCTCTCTGGAACTCATCCTCAACAAACCTGGTCTTTCCTTGGTCCAGCGGTTCGAGAAGCACAAGAAGACGACGGAGAAGATCGGGCAAGAAATGCAGAGGCTGGGGTTGAAGTTTGTTGCAGAAAAGAAAGAAGACAGGGCGAATGGGATGACAGCGGTAAGAATTGGGCTTTTGCTCACGCAATCGTTTATTGACAACGAGGCCGGTAGTTGTATCTCCCTGAGGGAATAACCGCGGGTGAACTGTTAGCAAGTTTGAGCAAGAAGGGTATAGTCGCCACGGGTGGTGTGCACAAGGACATCAAGGGTACGTATGCCAAGATTGTTGTGATCTTTTCAATTGACTTGAGCATTACCTTTGCAGACAAATATTTCCGCATTGGGTATGTTGTTCTTACTTGTCATACCAACAGGACTGATGTTTTTTTATTTTTTAAAAATAGTCATATGGGCGTAACTGTTGTAGATGAAGAACGAGGGGACGTAGACAAGCTCATCACATCGCTGAGAGAGGCTTTGGTTGAAATAACTTCTTCCAAGCAGTAATGTTGTGGCTACAAATATCCTGGCCCAATTCTCGTGAAAAGCATTGTGCTTCTCATGCTGGGGGTGGTCATAGAGGGAGCAGATAGATATTCATGGCCACATTCAATCTTCTCAAGAAACAATGGTGGAATAGATATACAGATTATTAAATTCAAAATGAGATAACAATTACTCAATTCGTTACCGAGGCATCACGGTACTCCCCTTCTCCACCCATACCTTCATACCAAGCTTTACCCTCTGTCGTTGCTGAGATGTATCCCGCCCTGATTGTCCAATCACCAAACCGCTCTCCTTCATGTCGCTCTAATGCATATCTTTTGATCATTGGTTGAAGAATAGCAAGTATTTCAGGCTCGGTCACGGATTCTACCATACTGTCAGAGCATATTCACGCCGATTATAAAGCAAAAAATACCTCTGTATATTTTGTTGAGACGTTGACCATAGTACCCGCCTCCAAGAAGCATTGCATAAGACCCAGGTGCCTTGCCCACAAACGCCACTTCTGCAATATACGGCCGAGCACAACCGTTCGGACATCCGGTCATGCGCATGACAATGCAATCATTTCTCAGACCGTTTTCTTCGCATATCTTTTCCACTTTATCAATGAGGAGCGGCAGATACTTCCAGAACTGTTAGCCACCCTGTGATGACTTTCCGGCTACGGAATAACTCACCCGCTCCGATTCGGCCATGGCCAATCCACATGTGGGGAAGGAAACACAGGCAGAACTAGAGAGTCTTAATCCAGAGAACGATAGATTATCTAGTTTGTATTGAGCCAAAAGCGTCTTGATACGGGGAAGCTCGTTTTCTGGAACATCAGATAACATCAAATGCTGATTTGCCGTCAATCTGAACGTTCCCTTGTGCACTTTGGCGATTTCGCGTAGTCCTGTCTTGAACTCCTTCCCTGGCTCGTCTTGAATTCGTCCGTTCTCGATGAACATCATAAAATGGAATTTTCCATCCGACCCACGATGCCATCCGAAATCATCAATGTTCCTGTCAAACGTGTACGGGCGAGCAGGTTGCAGCTTATACCCAAGAAGTTTTTCAACTTCAGCCTTGAAGACGTCTACTCCCAGCCTATCAACGGTGTATTTGAGACGAGCATTCTTGCGGCTGGAACGTCTCCGGTCAGCTCCAGGTCTGAGCATCAATGGAGAAACACATACTCGACGCGATTCCCGTTATCTCTCTGGACTAGCATTATTTTCTCAGCTACATACTTGCCTTGTTCCGTAGTACAAAACCCGATGACATCTGCTGTTCTTGGATACGTCTTTTTGTTCCCATGTGTCACACCCATCCCGCCTCCAATAGCCACGTTGAAGCCAAGTAGAGTGCCACGAGAATCAACGATTGCAATGAAGCCGACATCATTGGCAAACACGTCTACGTCATTTGTCGGGGGCACTGCGACAGCGACTTTGAACTGGCAACGTAAAGTAAGACATTGGGGATATGAAACTGGGCCAATCGTACCTTGCGAGGAAGGTAAAATTCGCCATAAAGCGGTTCGAAGTCTTTCACAGCATCGCCTGCAACCTGTTTCTTATCTAACCAGATCTCATGGTACGCCGTTGTATTTGGTATCAAGTGTTCGCTGACTTGCTTTGCGAACTCGAATACTTGGGCATGGAGTTTGGACAACGAGGGAATGGAAGAACAGATGACGTTTCTGGCAGGTGATCAACACATCGAGTGGGTCTCGACATGACACTACACACCTGTTAACATCACCGCAAGCAGCAAGGGTATCCAACAGAGCGCGGTTAATAACTTGAATGGCAGGTTTCAAGTGCTTTTTGATAATGCCATGAAACTGGAATGTTTGTCTGGTTGTTATCTTGAACGTGCCCGATCCATGTTCGTCTGCAATCTGGTCCATCTGTAGCCACTGGTCTGGCTTGCATACACCTCCAGGCATCCTCACGCGGATCATGAACATGTAAGCGGGCTCAACACCCTGAGCCTGACGATCATCTCTGATATCACGGTCATCCTGCTGGTATATACCATGGAATTTGGTCAACTGAGTATCACTCGGAGCTAGAGCACCCGTGGTGAGATCTTGAAGACCCTCATCTATGGTTCCACGCAGGTACCTAGAAGCAGCTTTGATATGTTCGTTTGTGATAGGCTCCGGTTCAGCTTCGTCGATATCAATAGAATCGACCCCAAGGGCCTTCCAGACGAGCGGTTCCCATGCCTTGTATCCAGTTTGATACCCGTCAGCATCTTGGTCATCCCCGAGACCAAAGCTGATAACGCGTTCCCCGCCCAGCTTTTCCAATCGTGCGTTAAGATCCTTTCCTGGCTTGTTATAATAATGTGCGTCTTCCGGTCGAGGCCAGTAGTGACTGTCTCCCATAGCAAAGACACCGAATTTGAGCTTCGTGAGCGGCTGCTCATCACGGCCAGCAGCTGTATTGACCGCTTTGAAGAAGAGGCGACCATTCTGCGGGGCTTCACCTTGGCCTGCTGTTGATGTAATGAACACGACGTATTCTTCATTTGCAAGGCCGTCGAGAGGTACGGAGTCGAAAGTACCCACGGTAGTAGAAAGCCCTCTCGCTTTGGCCCTGTTAGCGAGGCGCTTGGCTACCTTCTCCGCGTTGCCACCATCAGATGCGTATAGGATAAGTAGCGGCGGCGCATCGAGAGACGTTAGCAGTTCGTCATACGATTGTTGAGCCCTTTGCTTTCGTGCCTTGATTATGCTGTCTCCCAAGTTGCTAACCAGTTCAGCCGCCATCTCGGGTTTGGAACGCACGAGTTGAGAAAGGTGGTTCTGCCTATCCAGGAATTGTCGTAGTTCATTTTTGACAGCATCAGAGTCCAAGGAGAATGGCTCTCTCCCTTGGCGTTCTTTACTGGGATCCCAGCGGTACAGTGGCCAATAGCCTGTGTCGACTGCTAGTTTAGTCTCCTTCAAAACTTCGAGTGCGGGCGTGTTCTCGGTTTGATAAGGCAAATAGGCAAGGACGACACTGGGACCATCATAATTGTCCGCTTCGATGAGGGCCTGCAAGACCTGGGCGTAGGAGGAGAACACGGCGATGCTAGCAACATAGACGTTGCCGTAATTCATCGCATACAGACCAACATCTTGCTTGCGTCGATGGGGGTCTGCGTTATTGCGCTTCGTGTAAGGGACGGTGTCTATCATAAGAATGTTGATGTTTAGACCTGAGGCAATGGCGTGATGTAAACCAGATGAGCCAAGATCATAGGACCAAGCGTCAGAACCGATAATCCATCGTGATGTGGCCGGGAAAAGCGAGCGCAGCGATAGAATTTTGGAAAGAGCCGGATTGTCAGAAAGACCAGACTCTAGTTGAGCCACAATTTGCTGTCCTAATGTCCTACTGCCTGACGCATCATCCTTGCGAAGGAGCCATTGACTAAGAAGTCGATGCAACTCAGGATCAGGTAGCGTGCCATGTAGCAAATCTTGCACAGCGCTTGCAAGCTCCTGCCTTTTCTCGAGTTGCCCTCTTACACGGCCAAGAGCAAACTCGGGACTCGTAGCTATACTGCCCAGGGAGGCGATCAACGAGGGAGAGTTTGCTATTTCGAGGCGTTCCTTGAACAGCTGGGCCAGTATTTTTGTATATGCAGATTCATGCTTTGGGATGTGTGGGGCTTCAACAGCGTTTGCGTTGGAAATGGGAGCTTTTACAGGTAACCCAGATGACTCGCGAGAGCGCTGCAACGCCTTTGAAGCAGTGATGTTGCTTTTAATAACGGCGCTTTCGATCACGGGTCTTTCACTTGGTTCTCTTCCCTGTAATGCTTGAATGACGTCTAAATACAACGGCAGCCATTTTGTGTTCCATCTATGTATCTGCTCCAGGACGATGACACGACTAACACTAGTTGGTATAGCGCTCGATAGAGATGATGGAAGTAGCGGATTGAGCAACGATAAACTGACGACAGCCACGCCGTCGATGGTTTCCGAGTCATCCAGACGTCCAAGGGCAATGAGAACAGTATGTGGTTGTTCAGTTCCTTGTGTTTTCAATGCTGACAATGGCCTGGAGAGGAGCGCGGATGTATCGGACGCGACGGATTGGAAGGAATGATATAACGCAGTTAGCTCGTGATCCTCTTGTTGGCGATATGTGGCGCGGCCGTTGGTGTGAGCGTGGCCGTTTGCGTTGCCATTGGTTTTTTCTGCACTTGCGATGGTAGCGCGCTGACCATTCTGGCTGAATAAAAATTGGGCGATCTTTTCCTCGGAGATCTGGTCAATGCTGTTGCCATCGCCGGTGGAATAAAAGGCGTGCACAACCACTGTCCGCTCTACTCGCGCGAGCCTTGAAGCAAGGACGGCGTGGTCGTGAGCTTGCTGAGCAGACGTCGAGAGTATAAAATACGGGACGGCAGATCGCAGCTGGATGACGTCTGAAAGATCGTCATCGACAGCTAGATGGAGCACTACTGGTTTCGATGAAAGGTCAGAAAGGTGTAGGACAAGCCTTGAGACAAGTTGGGTGCTGGATGAAGCCGTAAAGGCTACGACGCCGGCGTCGGAGTACCGGGAAATGGTAGATCCAGCATCTGCGCCAACGGGGACCTGCAGAGTCCTTGGCTGGTGATGGGATGTTTTGGAAAAACTTGTGAAAGTGTCTGCGAACGAAGAAGAAGAAGCCAAAGGCAGATTAGGCTGTGAATGTATTACGACGTCAGAAGCCAAATAAGCAATGCGAGCGACGACATTCGTTATGGACATGGCGTTCTGTTTTCAAAGGGGATGGATGTCAGGTTGTTCGCTGTGCCCTGGCGTGAACGTACCTTGCGCCAACGTGAGATCACGGAAGAGCGGTGAGAGATGCGTCGGTCTGTAGCATTTCGACGGCATGATTTTCTGATAGCACCTCATCTCTTTGCAGTTGTTTGATCAAAAGGAACAACTCTAACGCGGTCCTCAGGTTGTGCTATAGCATGACATGGAAGCAAAATGTGTTGAAAACTATATATGCAGTACCATACACAAGAGGTGTCCAAGGATGCGGATTGACTGATTTTGCAAACCAGACAAATGACGGTAGCTCTTGAAGCTGTCAAAAAACCCATGGTACAGAGAATCTGATGTTCAAAGCAACCCAATGTGACTATGTATTTCAAAACCATGACATAGCTGGTCGCGTTCATATTTGACAGCTCCTTATACTGATATCGATTTTCTGGTTGGAATTATGACGCATCGAGTCGCCTGTCATTTGACATTGCCACAACGCCAATATTATTGACTCCGGGCCTCTGGATAAGTTCTATCAGAAGCACACACGCACATGATGGCCAGTCGCTTCCGACCTGCCTGGTTGTAATTGCGAACGTTTTGCACAATCTCGAGAGAGAAATGCTCGTGCAACCGCCGTTGCCTAGTACGTCGCCTGCAGCATGAGGCAAAGAGTGGACAGCATTCAGTTGGCAGGTGCTGTACCTTATGACCCTGAGCTGATGTACAACAGAACTGTCATTCTGACGAACGTGGTCAGGTATTTCTGGGGCGTAGCTACCTATAGGTGGAACTATGACATCTGTGGTTTCTGACACGCGTCAGCGACCTGGGTCCCAGGAAGATACGACTTCGCGGGAGAAGAAACAAAACAAGATGGAACCCCGAAATCCTTGGTCTGCTGACCGATCGTGGCGCACCCTGGTAGAAGCGGGTGAAGAGATGTCAAAGACTCACCCACGAATTGTATTACCATGATGCATTCGGTTATTATCGGTAGACATTCAACTTCTCAAGGGGCCCCTTACTCCAACTTTAAAGTCACGCGGACTGATATTCTTTGCCGTTCGATTTCAATACATTTTCAATAATGACGTTTCTGGGGACGTGTTTTATTACTTGATGGCCCCTTTTTGGTGATGTTTAATTGAAGGTTGTTCTGTCTCGTGCTGGGATAGGCAGAGGTTCGATAAGCAGACAAAATCCGGCCCTGACCGGCAACATATGCGTATGAAGTTTAGGGGTACAAGGTCCGAAGATCCGTGAGATAGACACGGTTTGAAGCCAGAGCCAAAGCCAGAGCCGCGAGCAGAGGATGCCTCGTGTTGAGAGCGCAGCGATGGCAGAGATAAGCCATCGTGACCAGCGATCTGATAAATCTCATTAATCGCCGCTTGAGAGGAGGACGATCAGAGATTGTCACGAGAATTACCGCCGGAAACGTGCTTTTCCCTGGATTCATACACAAGAAACAGCGACAGAAACTGGTTTCATACCAAATTCGCTCGCGTGACACAGACGGACCGCGGTGGTGATGACCAGAAAAGGAATAGATCAAAAAAAGTGTTCCAAACTTCGCATCTGCTCATCTCTGCCCAGACCTTACCATCCTGGATTTCTTACTCTCCTCATGTTTTTTATTTTATCATGTCAAATCAGCCAGTCTTTTGTAAGCCCTCATGTTCCCCGACTATTCCCTTCGCTTTACACATCCTCCAGTGCATCCCCGCCCAATGTCCCTTTCTCAACAACATACCGTAGGCGTCGTCACAAATCATTATCCCCACGACGACGAGGATGACAACGACATATGTCCTGTATGCGATGGGGAGTGCACCTGCGAGAAAAACAATTTTCCTCGCGGTCCCATATCTATGAACGACTATGCCCGCTATCAACCATCCACTTCTCTAACACCCCTCCCAAAGCCAACGTTGAAAATCAAGCTGACCGTACCCCAAGGCATGCTTGCAAAAAGGCGGGCAACGATTCAAGCAGGGACAACCTCCACCAACGACAACGACCAAGAGGATGAAGATGACGATTGTGCATCGTCCTCTACTTCCTCCCTCACTCCTGTAAAACAACCCCCACCCCCGCCAAAAAGAAGAGGTCGACCTCCCAAGTCGGCCATTTCAGCACGCAATGCTGTTTCCAATCAAATCCCCCACCCCAGCTCCCCCACGCCAAACCATCTTATCAAGCGAAAAAATGTTTTCGTTAGGCACAAAAAGCTACCAGCAAGATCAAGACTCACAAAAGATAATCAGTCTTCTGCCACAGCCGCCGTTGTAATCAAAAGAAAGGTTGCTGCCAGAAAACGCAGAGCTGCAGAGCATGCCGAGAGAGCAGACTCGACCGACACGTACGATGATGATGACAATGAATATGGCCGCTTCTCTACATTTGTTTCTGCTTCGGCCCTCTCTTCGTTTTCCTCATCCGACTCTGATACTTCCTCTATCGATCAGTCTGATTCCGATATCGAGGCCGAAGAAGAGAGGTTTATCATCGCTGAAGTTCGAGACAAGGCTCGCGTCAGGCGAGAATTGTTCGGCGACGATGTCCAAATGAGAAGAGATCCCCACAATAATTGGGTCATACGACCACGAAAAAAGAGTGTTGGTCTCAGCGACGATGAGATGGACGTAGACTCGGATGCGACAGAAGAGGACGAACAAAACGGCGATGACGAAGAGGACGAAGAGGAAGATGATGAAGAAACAGATGGAAAAAAACCCGGTAACAGCTGTATTGGGCTCGTTACCGGGTGGTCAGACGACGAGGAATCCAGCTTTGATGCAGACCTCTTCTTCGCAAATTTAACCGACTCGGATGACCGCTTGGGCTCTTCCACCTCTAGTGATGATGATCAAGCGGATCATTCAGATGTCGATTCAGTGTCAGTCGACGTAAATGACCTGCTTCCACACCTGCGGCGAGGACTCGAAAACCTACCCTTTGAGGTCACAGAAAGTTGGGACGGTCAGATCGTCTTCACAAATGGCCTTCGGGAGGGTCAAGGACTGCTAGACATTGATTTCGAGATTGAGGCTGCTCAGTTCATGGCAGAGTCAAGCACTCCTACCCCTGGTGACACCGACGTCGAAATGATGCATTCTGATGTTGACGATGGCGGCTACGAAGAAGATGCGGATGGTGGCGAAGGCGATACAACAGATGAGGAGCTAGTTGGCGAGGACGATCTTCCCAATGAGCGAGCCATGAGACTCTTCAACTTTCCTCTCAGCGTTTCTGCTATCAACCCCCTGTCGACCGTTAGTCCCGGACCCCGGACCCGTTGGTCACCCGCAACCAAAAAGACTTTTGATTCGCCCAAACCAGCAGATATCCTTGCAGGCAGAGTGTTCTGGGACTCGGACGACCCTGAAGATGCTGGACGAGGGCTGGCATCATCTAAAGGTGCAGGTCCAAGAACGGGCTCCTTTGTCCCCAATGAAGGAATTCGCAATGCAATCATTGATGAGAAGCATCAGGAAATCCCATCCCCTCATCCAAACTTCCGGCGCAGCAAAGGAAAATCGGCTGGTCGGTCCTCCATCGTAAGTCCTCCTCACCTTGTCTGCATTGCAATGACGAGATTCCATATATAGTCTTCCCATAACCTCTGCGAGCAGGCGTTGATGGCCAGCATCGCATCCAGTCCTGTGGTTGATCGCTCATCTCCGTTTATGTCGTCTGAAGATAATGGTTCCCTCCCCCCTGAAACGCCTTATGAGAAACCGATCGAGCTGAACGATGTCTTGGAAGCCTCGTTCTTGGACCCCGATCCCTCTGACGCGACAGGCGATAGTGACACAATGCCTTTCGATAAGTGGGATCTAGTTTCGGTTGGCGCATTCCGTCAGACACGCGAAACTGGCACTGCCGTAACTGAGGGCGTCTCCAGTTGGCAGCCGAGTTCTCCCACTGATACCATTACTGATTACGGCAAGTTGGTCAAGCCTCGCCCACTAAACGCGATGCTGTGGCAGAATCGGAACCAGGGGTCGTCGCCGAGGCAAGCTCGTGGAAGAAGAGTAATCATGGACATCTCCCCCGTGATCCTTCCGCGCGACGGTGACCAGACGCCGACGAACGTGCACCATAATAACTATGATCTCCATCAACCCCAAAAGAGCCGCAAAGAACTTCGTCGGGAACGCAAGCTAAAGAGGAAGAGCGCAGGTCCCGTTCGCCAACAGCATCAGCATCGCCACCAGAATCAACATCAGCAACATTACCATCATCATCATTATCCAAACATGAAATCTCGCAGTCTAGCTTCGGTCCAAAGGACCAATTTCGCCAGTTCATCAGTCCCGCCGTTAAGTTTATGAAAAGCAGCGATCTCAAAAAGTAACAGCAGACGCATGTGTGCGTCTCATTATTCACTTTTCATCTTTCTTTGCTCCATTTCCATATCTGTCTTATTACCACATTGTCCTGCCCAAACCCCCTTGCATGCACAGATATTTATGTCCATATTGTGATTCCATACCGGTTCCCAGTTTTTTTGATCACTGTATACGAAGGTTTGTACATACCGCTCGCTGTAACCTGGTTGCTTGTTTCTTGTATCCCAAATCCATATTACGGGACAGGCTCTCGACGTTGTTAAATCTGTACTCCATAGGTACTTGAAAACTTGGAATAAATGAAATGACTACTTTTATCAACTCTATCTCGGACCGTGCTCTAATGCTCCTTCAACCTTAGATTGATATTTCACTTGTACCTTGCACGATAGGCTGTACTACATTATCCGATGTCGTGCTTCGCTCAAGAAGCACCTCATTCTTCGCAGTCACTACCCTGTCAAAGTATTCCGGCTTCAAAAACCCGGTTTCATCCCCTGAGGTCAGCACTACTCCGTTATCGGACAAGAAGAACTTGATCCCAGCATCAATTGCTTTTTGGACGTCGACGTAAATGAAGACCTGAGACGATCTTCTCATCCCTGTAGGGAAACAGAGTAAGGGATCTCGTTTGAAGGAGTTGTCTTCAATTTGATGCTTACCACTTATAACGTTGTCATCGGACACGCCCTGTGCTAAATGGATATGATTCCTTTTCATCTTTGAAAGACCCTGTATAGCTAGCGACATCTCAGTTCAAACCTTCACTCTCAGGGCCTGGACACACCAATGGATTTCCAAGCTGCCATGCTTGTCCCATGCACCGCACATGCACTCGGTATATCCTTGATCGATAAAATAGACTTCATTTCGACCTCTACAGTCTTAATGGAATTCAACGCGCGTTATCTAGTGTGTGAAATAGTCTTACAGTAATCGAATGTCCCTGATTCGCCTTGATCCACCATGTTTCCTCCGCACGTCCTTCTTCTTCTGCGGCAGGTTCGGAGAGGAGTGCATACCTCTGTTTTGCGTCGGCTGTCACTATGGCCTGTAACCTGGCAAAGTCCACGTTTTGGGATTTGATCTTCGGGTTTGCCAACTTGACGTTGTTGCTCCAATTAGGACAGTTCAAGTGTGTGTGTGAGAGACACGACATACGAGATCTTCGACCTTGACACATCCGTCGGTTCTCATTGCAAGGCCCTCACTCTTTGCACCGTGTCGTAGAAGCCATGAAATCGTCTTTGACAACCGGACTTCGGGCGTGTCCTTGATCATTCCCCTCAGCTTCTCGGATCGTTGTCCGCCGCTGCGGGCTGCAGCTTTGTCTGATCCCGCGGTTGCTGCTCGAAAGCCATTTCGCTGTTCTGTTAATATCAATTCTATTCGTGGAATTAGATTCATGTGTTCACCGTGACTGTAGAAGCGTTCATTACACTTTGTTATGTAATCGCTAGTTGCTTATCATGGCCCTGCCAACGAATGCAACGCAAGCAAAGGATAGACTGTACACTCAGCTTGCACAAAGTCTTGGCAGGATGACAAGAGCGTTCAGCCGTACGGCTGACTTGTGCGAGCAGTTTCAAGTTGACCTGCAAGCGATGCGGACATTCGCTGCTTTGGATGCTGCCAAGTAAGCAAGCGCACGCCTTTCACCGTGGCATTCTTTCTTATTTGTTAGATTTATGACTGTAGCTTCCCAACTCAACCCCCCTGATGAAGAGGAAGAGACTGAAGACGTGAATACGTCCGAATAAATAAAACCGCTGGTGAATCGTTAGACGTATGTTATCAATCTTACATTGTGATAATTATGGTTACATTTGCGTTTAGGGTATACCAAAGAAAACACTGCAAGACTTCAAGAAAACATTTCCAAGGAACGTCCCCAGTGGAGCAAGTCAGCCAACTTTTGATGAGAGAGTATGTGTCCAAGGCCCTGCAACGATGCAAAGACCTGTTTGCACCATTTGAGATATGTAGTGCGGGTGCCAGAATCTCTTTCGAGGCGCTGCAATTCTCGTCCAATTCATCCATTCTCTCTAAAGGATCATACGGGCTTACCGAAAAGACACTGCGTATAGTCGAGAAGCATTTTATACAATAGCCAATATATTTTTGAACGTCTGGATCCGATCTCGCACCATTCTGACGTTCCAATGCATTGTTCAAACTGGTTAAAACGACTTGACGTCCACGTGAATACAGTGAAGCTATATCGATGTTCTCCCACGTACCTTTGAGAACAGGAAGTCGAAGGGTTGAGAACTCGGTGGAAGAAATGTTGCATCGTGGTTGGTTGAGCTCATGGAAACTTGTCAATTCTCGTAAGAGAGGATGCTGCAAGCCGTCGACAGAGAGTAGCGATGAGACATATTCATGTTCAATCGTGGGTTCATCCACTGCTAGCGACTCGAAAAAGACTTCAAGAAACATGTCCGTATGAGTCTTCAGATCAAATCAGTCATATTCAAGAGACAAAGCTTGGTACCCACGGTGTATATCATAGGGTAAAATCGCAATAAATGATTTGCTACGCCCAAGTCAACTCGGCGCCGGACGGCATCGTTTTTAATACCCAAGTTTTTTGGCAAGTATAAAAAGGAGGACCAGCGCTAAAAGACATCAGATTTCTGCGAAGAAGAGTCATCACACTGCTCACCGTGTCACCGTTTCGGACCAGAATGTCAATACAGCCAAGCCAACAATAAATCCATTGATCGAGAGCCTTTGCTTGCCTGATGGTAAGTGTCCGATCCTTCAGCTCTTGAATATGTTTCGCGAGGTTTCGCCAGCAGAACCAAACAAGATGAGTTTTTTCGATTGCCTGGAACAATTAGATTAACAGTAATGAAAGGTAAAACAAATTCTTACATTGCACAAAATTTTCTCCTTGCCCTCGCTTGCACCATCTGTCTCAACAAGATCAGGGTCAAAGTTGAAATTCGAAAAATATTCGTCTAACTCTCAACGTTGTCATTGTAAACGAGCTGAAGTTCTGGGGAATGCAGTGCAGAACTCCTTGTTTTGTGGAGGACTTCTATCAGTTTTCGGATTTCGTGGATAGTTTTGGATTCACGAGGATTCACTAGCAAATCTTTTATGCTCCCTAAAATGTTGAGACTGAGACGAAGGAGATTGACAGTGTCTGACGTACATATTAAAGCTGGATCAGGGTATTCACGATTATCATGACAATCCAGAATGCAGCGCACAGATAGCAGAAGAATCTGTATACATATATGCAGTCCGTCTTGTGGAGTAAGTTGTGAATTCCTCCCCTCGTTCTCGGTACTCGTACCGCCTCTGTTCGAAAGGGGTATCTTCTTTAATTCAGCAGAAAACGTCGAAGCAATCTCCGTTATCCATTCAGTAGTTGCATCAAGCGGCAGATCAATTTTCTTCATTAAGATTGCCAGATTCACCATGCCACGAATGACGGCAACCCGAGTTGTGAAATCAGCGTTTGCAAACGCAACATAGGTTCGTGCATGCGAGATTCTTGTCTTGTAGCTCGATGGATCAAGATAAGCACCTATTGCTATAGCGCTGAGGCGATTAAAAAGCATGGGTAGCTCCTGTTTTGAAGGTGGGACCTCCTTTGAGAAGGGAAGGGATCCGAGCGGAATGGCAAGCGACAAAAGCTTCTTGAATTTAGGTGGGGTTATGGCGCCTTGTCCAGCCTTGATTGCTCTTACGACGAGCTTCAAAAAAAGCATAAATGCCGAGTCTTCTTCCTCATGTTGAAGTAGACGAGACCAATCTCGGTGCAGCATAAAAAGGGGATAATCGGGCCGTTCATGGCGGAGATTGGCAAATTTACGACTGCGAAATACCTCTCCCAGCTCGTTGAATAGCTCTGAGGCATCTTCCAGCTGCCATTGCCACTTGTCGCACAACTGAAAGCACCGGAATAACAGAATCCTGATGTACTTATCTCTCTTGGTGAGATGAGCAGTAGGCAACTTCTGGTCTATTACAGGATCTGCGGCCAGGCGCACCTTTTTCAGGGCGAAAAGGACGACGGCCCATGATCCAAATAGTCTTGGTTGGCTGGTTGTCATGCCATGGACTGAAAACTGAGATAATGCACAGAGACTGAAGATCGCTCTCCAGACCATTTCACTCGCCTCAAGAATAGAGTGTTCCTCTCTCGCTTGTAGGCCGGCCAATAACAGTGACCAGAATGAAATGTTTCTTCGGGATTTTTCACCATTTTGGTTACTTCCAAGGAGGTGTAACAAACAGACCCAGAGCTCGGCACTTCGTTGCGGCACGGTTGAACTGTTCAGAGCATTGCCGGAAGTCACAGCAGCGAGAGCAGAATGTGCATCTAGCTCGACAAGATGACCTATCAGCAGTAGTAAAGACTCATGAAAGATGGTTGATGCGGCAGCAGACTGTGAAGCGGAGTGGGCACGGGCAAGCAGTTCGACAGCAAACCAATCAAGTTGCAATATTGCAATGTCCAACGATTTCCTCTCGAAGTTGAGGTCTCGGATGTGATTAACAATATTCTGAGCACATATCTCGATCTTTCGGATTAGTTGCTGGCGTTGATTGTCGCTACCAGTCACATGGTACCACGACACAAGTTGACAAACGGTGCGGATGATCACATTCCATTCGCTGCGCTGCTCTGTGTGCTCTACTTCGGGCAACCCAGTCGAGAATTCCAAGAGATCCTCACAGATGGATTGTAACTTGATCAGGAAGGTTTCGCATCCCATGTCTGAGCGAAGGACATATCCACATAAGTGGCAAGAGGTGGGTTCAGGAGGCGAAGCATTCGTTGAAGGGGCGCCGATTAGTTCATGAAGCCAGCCCTTGCCGATGAACGTATCTGGACTGAAACTAATGCCTGAGGGTAACACATGTATACCCATATCGACAACCACTTTTTGGCGTCGTGACTTGGTTCCATCATGGGCAAAGGCGTTGCTGGTTTCCATCGGTTCAATGTTTTCCCTGCGTTCGGTAGAAGTGGAGGGATTAGCGATGTTGCTTTTGGCAAGCTTCGAATTTCGCGAATCAGAAGGTCGAAATGCATTTGCCCAATCATGTGGGAAGCGTGCTCCCGGAGCTTCAAATTCCGTATGAAACACGATTGGATGGCCTTCATTCCGGCTAGATACTATACGGGTTCTGCCTTGATTACTGAAGGTATATACCCCATTCGTATTCTGGCGAGCTTGGCGGTGTCCTGCTTTCCAGTTCTGCCTGTCCCTTGCCGCCGGCTGACCTGTAGTTCGTGATGTTGAAGGAGTATGACGACGATTCGCTCGTGGAAGTCTTGGTGCTCTGGGTCGAAAACCGTTACCGTCGCACGATTGGTCACGATCATGGCGATCAAAGTCAAGGAGGAGTTGCCTCCCCTTACCATGTTTACGAGCCCCATGAGTGATGACGTCAGTCACGTATTTCCTCTTCCTTGGCCTTTTGTTTCCGGCGATGAGTTTGCGAGAACTTGTGCGCGCATCGGAGCTTTTCCTAATCACTGACGTGTGAGTTAACATTCGATTGATGAGGTTGTCGTTCTCCATCGAATCGCTTCCAGTATCCTCTTCCTGGAGGTAGACCCTAATATCTTCATCCGCAACGTCTCCATCTGAACTCTCGACGAGACTGTGCTCAGTCTCACTTCCTGAATCACTGATGCTGAGAACTTCATGATCCTCTTCAATTTGATGTTGACCGAAGAGATTGGGTGAACGCGTGATGATCTCTAGGTCTGAATCTAGAGTCCCACCCGATCGCCCGGCATCGTCAGAGCTTTCTGGATCACCTCTTATTTGTTGTGTGGGTAACACATTGGCGGCTTTTCGTATTTTTGTCCTTCCAAGAGGCAAATTTCCTTCACCCTCAGAGGACAGCGCCTCTGATCTTTGTCTTCTTTGTTTTGGACGACCAATCGAATTTTCTTGATGGAGCATTTGTTTGACCATAGATTGAGGCATCATATGGCCAAGCATTCTCAGTCTCCTCTTTTCAATTACGGAACGAGAAGAGGGGCCTGAAGCCTTCGACTGCAGGTCATGAGAATCGCCATCAGAAGCAGATGCCGCATCGCGTTCCGTATCTCTCTCCACTTCGCGGTCTTCTTCCAGAATATCACCAAACCGGGGAGATGGTAAATTTGGGGCAAGGGAGGTACGGGCTGCGTAAGAGGTATTGCCATCAAGGTCATCGTATCTATCGGTCTAATACACATTAGATCGGTTTTGACTACCTGACTGGGGATTGGCTTTACAGGATTCATGAGACCACTCGTGTCCTCTGCTATCGTATCTTCGGTCGCATTGGTGACAGGAAATGGCCGAGTCTTCCTTGACGCTCCTGCCCCCTTCCTTTTCTGTCTGGCCTCTCTAGCTATTCGTGCTTTAAACACGATTTGAGCTTCCTTGGAAATAGCCTTGGATTCATTATCTTCATCGGTTTCGGAAGAGCTCTGTAGGATCTCTGGATAGGACAGGTTCTCCGGTCCTGGACTAGGGTTCCTGCTCTCACTTTGCAATTGCGCCTGGTTTATAGGACTTCCGTCATGCGCCATGTTCCCAGCATCTTGTGATTCGTGTTGTGTCCCATCGTCTTCATATCGGTCTAGAGGACCTTGGCGGTTTCTTTCAGGACTCCTTACCCTGATTAAAGCTTCTGGATTATGTCTGAGAGCTTGTTTGTACTGGAATTTGTCTACAGAGTAGGGTGCAATTTGCACTGGCTGCCGCCGCCGGAGTGAATAACGTGAGGTATTGGATTCTTCTGGATCGTTTGATTGAAATCCTTGATCGCGAATATCCATTTGCTCGGACCCACGCGAGTCGCTGTAAGTCACTTCTACACCTGAGATGGAAGCTTGGGGGGTGAATAGTGGTTGCATTGCAGACAAAGGTGACGATGATCCCGGTGTTAGTGGAGAGCCTGCCCTTGAGTAAGGTAGTGGAGTAGTGGAGGGAGGTTGATCTCTTGTGGCATAATCGTGCTCTTCTGACAAAAGCCGACGGAATTCTTGCGATGAACCGAGACTTGTTGAAATTGACAGAGGAGACGATTCTGTTGACACAACCACGCGTTCATCCTTGTGTTTTGCGCTAGGCCCAGAATCGCTACAGGCAAGACTACAAGGAGATACTGACCGTGGACGTGAACTTGGTGGGAACGGCGGTTCGGATGATACTAATAGTAAAGGATCCTGAGAGCCATCATATACGAATACTGGGCTGCGAATTTGGGAAGTACTTCTACGCCGCATGCTTCGCGATTCTTTAGGTGACATGATTGAATGAAGGGGGAAGGTCTGCTGCTCAAATACGGCATGTGGGGTCTCTATGTCCAACTTGGATCATTACTATAAGTCTATGAGTTTGGGCTAGGGCATTTTACTCACTTTGACGCGCTTCCGTGGAGGGCTTTCACTAAGCCAAGACTGATCAGGATCAGCACCATTCAATTTGTGCTCTGCACTTCTGAGCTCCTCCTGCTCTTCGGGATCAGAGGTTTCGACAATATCACCATTCATTTGGTTCTGGCTAGGGTAAAGTCGCGTCTAGTCTGAAGAAGACAAATTAAACGCGTGCAAGAAAGTCAACATCGGCGTCATTACCTAACGCCGAAGAAATACACGATTGGCAGCTGAGGGCACTATTAAGTAACTCATGAGAGTAAGACTGTCGTTATATGGTAAACTAGGGGCCTGAACCAGCTAACACTAGACTGCTGAATAGGTTACAGTTTGTTCTTATTACGAGTATGAAATGTCTGATGACAACGCTGATGGAGATGACTTCGACTTTGCTTCGTCAAAAGTGATTTTCTCGGAAACGAAGGTCCATAACTTGCAGTCTAGCAGGGAACGCAGATGCAAACTATGTGGAAGCTGAGAGGAGCAGTGGCGGACTTTGCACAGATTCCAAGATGGATGTGTGACTACGCCCTGTTGGTCGTGCTGGGATAATGGCGATCCCTTGTACTTTACAGTCTTACTTGTGGCTCTCGTGACAACGTAAGTGATACTACTCGTCTCCCGCTATATCAGATCTCCTCTGACACTGGCTCCTAGGTCTGGGAGCAAGCGTGGAGGCACTGAGACGACATCTCGCTCACCCTGCTATGGTGCAAGCAGAAGAAACGTCTCGTTCTAGATTTGGGAATGATACCATGACGGAGACAAGTAGAATGATAGCCTTGGTTTCGCGGAAGATGGTGATATAGATAGAGGTAATTGTAGTCGGCACCTGTCGGGGTTGGGTTTGAGCGGGAGAGGTTTTCGATACTCGTATTGCTGATCGCCTAGCTAGGTTGATCCATATTGAACACCGTACGGGAATTTTGGGTGATCATTCTGAAGGTACTTTCAAGTCTCCTGCCCGAGGATATAAAATGGGTAATAATTATTACATTGTCCGGGTATCTTGACGAAATAAAGCTAATGCTGCGTCTCCACTTGTATCGTTAGTTCTTCCAATCCTGGTATACCCTGGCGAAGGACCGTGTCTACCCGCTCCACTACTCGATTCATGTTTCTGTGTGTTGTCTGTGTACCTGAATGAAGTCCAGTGGGATCAACAGAACCCGAAGGTGATGCCAATTGGATATGAATAGAGCCAATTAGACTCGACGAGTCTTTAGGCCAGAATCTCGGAGAAGAGTAAGATGCCAACCCTTCTATCGATGACAACTGCAATCGGACACTTAGACCCTGCTGCAGGTTGTTAAAAAGAGACGTACCGATGAAACAGTTTGGTGAATAGCAACATCTCTACTACCAACATCCAAGGAAAGAATTCTTCCTGTGTCAAGGACCAGAGGAATGACACTAGCCGCGATCAGGATCGCAATCAAAAGAGAAGCGACAGGATCGAATCCACTCCATCCATAGAATTGTATTAGTAGTGTTGATACAATCACGCCGACTGATCCTAAAGTATCCTGTGGAGTGCATCAATTGTTTACGAATTGACAAGAAGACCCTGACCCATACCGCCATAACATGTAGAAAAACGCCTCTCATATTGTGACTATGGCCATGATGTCCATCGTGCGAGTGAACATGGGAATGATCATGAAGGTTTGGACTATGCTTTGATCCATGCTCTCGGATGTGATCATCATGCCCAAATGTATAATTCGGAGTTAAGGGACTTGGGTGATTTGAAGCTCCTCGTAGCAGATCAACTTTGGTGCGAACCTCTGGTATCGACAGAGAATGCGGCTGTTGAGCCATGATTGGATGAGTTTGCCTGAGGTCATCATTATGATCGGAAAAGACAATCGCCGGCGTTTCGACTGGGCCGTGACATGTAAAGTAGGTATCCTGCGATGTTGATGGTTCTTGCCCACCGAAATCCGGTAATTGGAGCGGAAGAGACAGTGGTAGTGGCGAAGGAGGGGCAGCGGGAGAGTGTGAATGAGAGTGATGCGATGAGCTGTGACCGGATGCGCGATTGTTTGGTGTATGCTTGTGGCTTTCGCAAGAGTCAGAGCATTCTTTGATATCGACACCATGTGTATGTTCCTGGGTCCCATGTGAATGTCCAGATGATTGTGAATGCGAATGTGAAAGTGAGGGTGAGTGAGAGTGAGAATGTGAGTGAGAGTGAGAATGCCCGCCCTGAGTAACCAGTAAGCCAAGTTCTGGAAGAGAGCTAACAGTACATACGTGGTGGTGGTGGCCACCCATTGCAAACATCCCGAACAAGTTCACTGCGAGACCTAGTGAGCTCACTAGTAGGAGCTGGCTTGTATTTATTTCAGGCGGATCAAGACTGGAATGTAATCAGAACCAATTAATGGTAATGTCCGAGTACTCACATCCGTTGGATAGCTTCAAATACGATGAAAATGGAGATCAATATCAGGAATATTCCATTGGCAAAACCTGACAGCGTTTCTATACGACCATACCTGCAGTCTACCTGAACATTTGGCCACCAGAAATCGCTGTGTACTCACCCGTAAGTAAACCGTTCGTTTGGGTCCCATGTAGCCATTACGGAGGCGAACAACCCTACTCCGATTGCCATACAATCAAATGCCATATGGATGGCTAATGACAAGAATTTCAGAGAGAGTATAGTTAAATAATATCTCTACATACCGTCCGAGATTAGCCCCAAGCTATTGGTCCATACGCCATAGAGCATTTGTACGAGCATATAACACATGTTCAGTAGTAAGAAGTAAAAGATCTTCCTAGATTCGGGGTTTGACAGTATGGTCTTCAGGTAAGCCTTCAATGTTTTCAGTGCAGGCGTACGTGGCGCTCGAGTAAGCGCCTCAGTGTTCGAGGGATACATGCCTATCAGGAAACGTTAATCGTGTTACGGAGCAGGAGAATTTCCACCAACCGACATAAAGAAACACTGCCACGAAAAAGTCCGCCCATGTTGGAAATTGCACGAACACCAGTGCTGCTATGACTACAGACATGACCATGATGGAAGGGTGCGACAACATAAAGTGTTGAGGGGCAAGTAAAAGATGGTCAAGAGTGCGGTTGGTCAGAGGAAACAGAAACAAAACAGTGTATGCGATAACCGGCAGGGCTGCCAGTGACGTTAAAGGAAGCACAGGAGTCGTTGGAAAGCCAAGCTGAGGCAGAATCAAAGGCGATAAGATGGCATGGGTAGGGTCAACGTACCAATACAGTCCTGAAAGCATAAAATGGAAGTGCAAAAAGAGATGCCCCAAACGTTGTTGCTGCAATTGTGACTGTATTTCCGAGGGACGGTGATAAAACTCCAAGAGTGTGATCAAGGGCAATCGAAGTCATACTGTGCATGACGAGAGCCCCATAGCCCGGTAGACAACGCGAAAAAGCAGAGACGTCCAGTCGTGTATCCGATACTAGAGAGACAAAAAGAGCGACGACAATCCATATCATCTTCCTTGCCTAAAAGCCGAGCATCAGTCAAACTTTCTTCACCGCTTCCAGGACTTACGGAAGAGGGATTAATTAGAGTGCTAGTCCATAGTGCTGAATTATGCGTAAATAGGATAACTCTAAACCAAGTCGGTCATTAATGCAGCCATATTTCAGTTCTTAATTGATGCCGGACCTGGTGGAAGAGAGACGATACAGCGCCGTGAAAAGACAGGCTTGCTGGACGAATAGTAACAGAGACGCCGTTCCAAGTACTGACCACTGTGGAAACAATTAGATCCACAGGACACGATGTACCATAGGGAGCTTACGACCTCGATATTACGAACAGACTTCCGTTTCGCAACCTGTCCAGTCATGCCCACCCAGAGCAGAACTCCCAAGCCCCCGCACGCGAGGATTCGCATGAGGACCCAAAAGACACCGACTTCATACCCTAGCAGCCACTCTTTTCCAGCATATAAGGAAAGGACGAAGAGGATATCAGACAGAAAGATGCGCGGCAATTGGTTCGGTGGAATGCTAGCCGAATTTTGTATGAATCATGTCAGTGGCGACCACGGTTCTACTTTTGATAGGTTACACACGAGCTTGATAGTACTTTTGCTGGATTCAAGGTAACTTTTGTGCGATTGCGGGCATCGGGTGCTGGCATGCTTTGGTTGAACTCAGCTGCTAACTGAAGCAAACATAAATAGTCCGTGGGTATGTATATAAGATAGTTTACAGATAACTAGATAAAAATTAGCCTAATCAAAAAGACAGCAAGGCAACAACGAAACATGACAGCAAATAATAGTACAACAAACGCAGAAATCATCTATACTGAGCCATGAAGTTTTGCCATGACATAGCGACATCAGGTCCACTATTTTCAAGAGTCATCATTTGTGTTGGGTTGCCAAAATCATCGGTGGTTTGAGTATATCCATAGTATTCGGACATAGCGTCGTATGGCGCTGATTGTGAGACATTCTGGTGCGCATTGCCGAAAGAATACTGAGCATGATGTTGCGTAGGTGAAGTTATGTAATGTGGTTGATGAAAACCATTCGCTTCTGCGATGTCATTTTGGCTGGGTGTTGACCACGAGGGTAGGCCAAAGTGCTGTAGTTCAGGCTGAGCGTGCTGAAGAGGCGGTGGCATAAACTCAGGCTGGAATAGAGCTGTGTGCTGAGACATGTTATTTGGTGACGCCGGTTGCGAGACTGGGCTAAGAGAACCAGCTTGCGAGGAACGTGGAGATGTTGATTTCCGAGAAACTAAACGCGTCATTCCGCCAAGTGCGTATGACTCGTCCAATTCGCTCTTGGGAGAGATCCCGTCACTCGGTGGTGGCTGCTTGACGCTCAGAAGAGATGTGCGTGCTTTTTCTCGTAACCTTTGCAATATGGGCTGCGAGAGGTCAACCAAGACCATTTCCTTGTCAAAGATAGCACAAACATACTATGATCTTGGCTTTCCTTGCGGGATCAGTTACTCGACTAAAGAGATTGATTGCGGAATCCAGGTGAACGAGAGCAGAGGGAGCCAATGACATTCGAGGCTTCGCGGCAATCGTACCCAGAACGAGCTGAAACGATTGAACGTTAGGATATTTAAAAAAGAAAGAAGAGGTGCTTACCGCGCAAGAGAAAACATGGGTAAAGAAAAACCACATCCGTTCGAGAAGGGCTTGATGTTGATTAAACAAGCTTTCGATTACACCCACGAATGTGCAAGCGCCTCTATACGCAGCCAGCACCGATTCCGCATACTTACTGGCCATGGGGTCGACTGGATTATCTTCCAAAGCTTGTGCAAAGAAGCCTCGATGCATATAGAACAGTGCTATGGCACAGACTTCAGGTATCAAAGAAGGAAAGTTTCTTTGAAAACCCACTCATTTCCTTGATTGCAAAGGCTGTAAACCGCTGCATTGTCACCTCCACCCCACAATTCTCCGGTTCTCCTCCGTTTCTTGAAGCAACGTAGCCGGGAATTTGCAAGCTTGGTGGGACATACCAATTTCGCGCCTTCTTGTCAAGTTCCTGTATCAGTTTGTATTTTGGTGGTCTGGCACTAATAAAGGCTTCATTGATAACTTGGCTCATACACTGTGCCGAATATCGATGTTTCCACGTTCTGACTGTAGGATTTCACTTTCAAGATGTCCAGGACTGAGGAAAATGGTTCCTACAAGACATTTCTAGCTGCCCCTTTTCATCTTCGACGGAATCAAATGGATATTTGCAATCGATGTGAGCAGGCATAAATGACGGAGGGCGTCCAAAGGTTAAACTCTACAATACGCGAGTTCAAATGTAATGCTGCAAGCAAGAAGTTGGTCTTACCTGCCAGTAATCATATGTGAAGAGCTCATGGAAGAGTTCTCGTCGTTTTTGCGTTTCTCCGCTATCAATGTGCCACCGACCGCTGTCGCGGTCTTGTAGTGTCCTAAATTAGTAGAGGGCGGAAGCGGCAGTCTCCGGCAAACTCACGCAATCCGATCTACCATATTCCACGAGGCAAGATAAAGCTACATGATGAATACAAATGAGGTTAAGACTTACACTCAGAGCCAACTTCACAGCTATTCCCGTCGCTACCCAACGGGAAGGGCCCATTTCGGATAAGAACATGAAATGACACATGAGGAACTAAATATGAGTGATGACGGTCCGAATGGTGGGAATGAAACCTACCAGTGCCTGAACTGCAGCAATAGATTGCTCTTCCAATACTGATTCCAGCGACAACGCAGCACGACCGAACTGATAATATTGCATAGCTTCGGGGGAATGTGGAGGGCGGTCCAGATCAAGAAATGCACCCAAGGCAAGAACCATGAAGAGCGCTGCAAGGCGATAGGAAATCGATGCATCCCTGACAGGATGATCGGCATCATAAATGGGCTCAAAGACATTGTCAAAGAAATCCTCTTCTGAGATGGGAGTATACCTTCCGGAGAACGTTTAAGTCTATAGTTGGACGGCCAAATTTAGACTTACATCCAAGCCCCGTGTCGAAAGTAAATTCTGCTCAAGTGCTGGGCTAGCATCTTGTTCGGCAAATACTCTAACAATGTTGCTCTGTGCCTGTCTGCTGCACTTGCTGCCAATATAGCAAAGGGAAATGCATGCTGGAGCCATGGTATGTCTGTTGGCATGAGGCTTTCGTAATCTGGTGATTCGCCTTCTTCGCTAGAACCTTCTTCGTTCTGATAGATGTTAAGACGAGAATAGCCCACATGGAATGTTGGTCAAACCTTAAGAAGGTACTGTGATGGAAGAATTCAATGGCGAACGCTCAATCACAACAAAAGTAGATAGCATACCCATGAGTTGGCTGTCTGGCCAAAGAAATTACCGCGGCCGTTATGAGAAATGAGGCTTGAAGATAAGATTGAGCTGTATGCGTTAGGTTCTCACTGGAAAAGACTAACAGTGACCCCATGGCATCAAGAGCATCCTCGGATCTTTCTTCTTTAGCTTGCGTTTGTTCTACCTTGTCTCGCTCAAGTGGTCTTTTGATCTGGAGCAATTCCGGTGTCAGTAGTGTGTGAATCTCCGATGAATTGAGAGCGTGAGATGTCTGAAGAGCATCTTCCAATTGACGGACACGGTTTGCAAGTTCGTTTATTTTGTCATGGAGAGCTTCCGTATTAGCCAGAACAAACCTGATACAAAAGATTGGACAAGGGAGAGAGGCCGGCTCTGAGGAAGGGCGTACCGGTTGCCCCGACCGGTTGTAAGAGATCCTAGAAATTGCCGATTGAACTCAAGGGTGGGGCCGTATATGACAAAACACACCATTTGGACATATGGCGGCGCAACCCTTTTTAACGCAATTGCTATGTAGTGCATTGTGAGATGTGGGTGCAATAGAGGGCATATGACTCACTTGCAGGGAAAATCCCTGTTACATCTATATAAATATGGTCAATGACCTGTCCAGGCTATGACAACAAAGCGCACTTGAGCTTCAATCTGCGAGAAATGGGGTTAATCAGCAAAGCGAAAGCTGCCGATGTGATCGCACACACCGCCGACATTCTGCACAAGACAAGACCACGCCACGGCGCCTCGTCCTTTGAGGCGACAAGGGAGGGGACTCTTCACGGTAAGAATGAAAAGTGGAAGGAGTGGAAGGCATAAATCAGGGAGAAGGGTGAGATGAGATAACACCATGCCCCATATACTTACACACTCGGAAGCTGATCGAGGCCGACGAGCTTACTTTCTTTGTCTCTGTTTACCATCACAGAAAAAATAGCTGTTGTTCTCAACCAGTGAGTACGACTTTTAAAATTTTCTGCTCGTGATGAATTTCTAGATGACGAGTCTGAACCCTTGGGACGACGTTCCGTCGTTTTCACTGGAACGAGACGATACATATTTTTCAAATTCCATTCATGTTTTACTGATCTCTTTCTACGTCTTGTTTTGATCAGTACTCATGCTTTTATCTCAGAATCACTTCTCTCGATGGCGCCCCATGCACAGCATGACTGGTCTGACTCGGACGACGATACCCCATCTGGTGAACAGACCTCCGTTTTACTAGGAATTCCTGATGGTTCCGTGGATGACCCGTCTGATATCAGTGATGCCGCTGTATCTCGCATCGGAGGACATCCTGTACGATTTACCTACACATGTACTCGTGGTCATATTAATTCTTTGTACAAGGCTTTCTTGCCGTCTCGCGAACCTCCTATAACATCCTCTTACTGCAAAGCATGTGAGAACCCAATGGAACTCTTAATTCAGATATGGTGTCCGTTTGAAGAAAGTCCCATGGACAGGGCCTTATACATTTGGGGCTGCCCTAGAGTAGGTTGCCAAAAGAAACAGGGCTGGTTAGTTTTCAGTGCACGCCTTGCCCAATTTCAAAATCTGATCTCCAAGCTAAGCATCCGCGCATGGAGAGGTTTGCGATATAATGAAAAATATGCCGCGAAGTTAAAGAAGAAACTGGAACGGAAGCAGCTGAAAAGCAATGCTTCCACTCAGCTGGACACAAGCAAAGACGTCAAATCCAATCCCTTCGCGGTCAGGATGATAGAACATTCTGATACTGACACCCCTTCCTGATGTCCATTGAACACAGGCTGCCGCGTTGAAAAATGTTCCAGCTTTCGGTTTAGGAACACAGATATTCGGGAAAGAAGAAATTGGGGGACCGAACGACCCTGCTGCCGACCTTCAGGAAGAGCAGGTCGACACTGATGATGGGAACGAGAGTGACACTTCTGAAGAATCGCTTTTGACAGCGATGACAAGAGCTAGCATCGATGATACGCCCTGGAAATCGGCACCAATATATCCTCCCATATATTTGTCGACAGTCTCAGAGTATCTGGCGCCTCAACCAAAAATAAAATCACATTCAAATGTGCAAGTTGTTGACCCATCGACAGGGGATTCTTCGTGGATGGCAGAAAAATATGAAAATTCTCTCGACGTTGATCCCGTGTTCGCACGGTTTACGCAACGTGTAGCAGCTGAAGGAGGGCAATGTATTCGGTAACATCGATTTATGTGTTGGATTCATAGTATACTGATCTAATCGGCAGATACGAACTAAGTGGCGTTCCATTGCCATTTGCTTCTGACGAAGTATACGACATGTTGTTCCCAATGCCGCGCAGGGAGCTTGTTCCAGTCACGAAACAGGACGCTAAAATCGTGCAACCTATCAAAAGGACTTATGACCCTTCTGTGGTGCCACGGTGTGAAGTGTGTAAATCAAAGCGGATGTTTGAGTGCCAGCTTATGCCAAACCTGATAAACACGATCAAAAGAGGGGAAAAGGCGGCTCGGAAAGTGACTGAGGAGGAACGACGAAAGGAGGTTGCAGAAGCGTTGAAAGGAGGCAAGCCCTTGGACAAGAGAGGGATGGAATGGGGGACATGCCTTGTGTTTTCGTGTTCAAAAGACTGTCATGAGGAGAAGGAGGTATGGAGGGAAGAGGTTGTCTATATTCAGTGGGATGTATGATTAGCTGCCGTGGGTAATTCGTTTGATCAGTCGTTCTTTTCTTTCAATGTTTCTCTATGGACCCACTTGAGACATCCTCTAAATTTCCCCACACTCGCGCCCAGCTCGTCGCCATTGCTCGCCAATGTAAACATCATGATCCTCTTCTGAACGCCGACGACAGCAAGTTGGTTCCTAATTCCTTGCTACAAAAGGTTGTTTCTCTCCTTGCCAATGAGAACGACGATGTTCTTCAATCTCTCCTCAAAGAAACGTTCGCCATCGACGATAACACGGTTGGTGCCCTATCTTCGATTGTCTTAGTGAGCCTCCTGACTTCGTTGTAGCTTGACCAGCATGTTCTGGATTTAATGCATAAGCATCGGGATGACATGGCTGGTGTCCCGTTCCTCTTCTTGACCCCTACAAAACGTCCAGTTTCACGTTCCTCTTCTCGAGCATCCACTCAATCCTACTCTGCGCGTCTCTATCCTGCCCGACCCGACACTCCTGCTTCAGCTTCAGCCCCTCCTTCTCCCCTCGCATTTGTATTTCGTAGGCCTCATACACCTGTGGCTTCTCCTCTTGCAGCTACCGCTACATCGGCTAACAGTTATATAACCGCGAAAAGCGACAATACCATCTCACCACAATCATCCCCGATTCTGGCCCACGCCCAGGCAACCCAAGCTCATGCTCAGTTCACAGCAAGCTTACCCTCATCACCCTTATCCTCACCCCGACTGCTGAGTGCTAGAGCTTCTGAATTCAAACCTATTCCGCGTCCTTTATCAGCGGCTTCTTCGAACCCCGGTTCCTTGTTAAGGGCCGACAGTCCATCTCCGGATCTTTGGGCCTCTCCACGAACGTCATCCAATCTTGCCATTGCTGCTCCACTTATAGCTGGTCGTGACCACTCAGCAACTCCTCCGCGCGATGGTACATCAAACTCACTCCGATCGTCATTGCTTCCAGGTGACGAGGATGAGGATGATCCTTTCAACCCGTTTTCTACAAAGCCATTCCCCCTTTCTTTCCACCCCTTGTCCATTTCTGATTCCGACATTACTTGGGATAGCTCCGATCTGTCCAGGTCTCCGGATGACCACACACAGCCGCTCTCACACTCGCCTTGGCAAAATACTTATGGCTATTTCCCCTCGGAACCAAATGGATTTGGTTCGTCATCAATGGACTTGATTGATGATACCGAAGCTAATTCAATTTTGACCGATGGAATGACACCCTTCGACGTCCTTAGTTCCGTTTTTGGATCATCACTTGCTCCTTCGGAGCTGGAAGAGGCTTTGGCTAATAATGGATACGACTTTGAACGGGCGATGGCCTGGCTTGTGGACAAGGCTCCACCGTCTTCTCCACAGCCTTCCCCAATTAGAATGCAATCGATGGGCAGCAGGGTCATGCTCGTCTCCAGGGAAGCTCAGCCCAATTTACGCGGAGGGAGAGGGACGTATCCCATTCCCATCCCATCATCATCGCGTCCTGGACAAAGATATAGCAACAATGGGCGGCCTAGTCAAGCGGCTACTCGTGTTTGTCGATATTACCTTGCTGGAGAATGTCTCAGGGCGGATTGTAGGTTCAGGTTCGCAATAAGGTTTTTTTCTTACCCCACGTTAGCTGAATGCATTGCAACATAGCCATGAACTCGAACGTGCTCTGTGCAGATTTTGGCTGCGAGGAACCTGTGCTAAACAGGAAAACTGCGAGTTTATGCATCATCTGCCTAAGGATGCCGATATAACTCACGTGAATGCCATCATTGCGCGGGCAACTGTTCCGCCTAATCCAGGACCGTTGCCGCCTCATGTCATGCCCAATAACCCAACCGAAGATTTCCCAGTCCTTGGATATGACAATGCCAACGGAAAAGGTAAACCTAATCATGGCAGGTTCGATCCCAGCCGAACTAGGTTCTCCGCTGCTGTCAAAAAGCCTGCGTCCTCAGTTCCGCCGCAGAATGACCTCGCGCGGCGGGAGGCTATGGGGCCGTCTGCAGACAATCTGTACAATCTTTCTACGATAGTGGCCCCTCGACCTTCTCCGCGCATAAAACTGCGGTCCGCTTCTCTTCTACCTACACTTCCCACGGGAGAGTCCGTGAACAAGCTATACATGGCTTACCGACAAAGGGGATTGCAGCTTGGTGCAGCCCGAAATGCATGTTTATCTAGAGCAGCAGATGCGTGGAGACGTGGTGACGGTGCTGCAGCAAAGAAATTTAGTAAAGAAGGACACGAGATGAACACTAAAATGAAGGGAGAAATGACCAATGCAGCATCGAAGCTCGTACGTGAGAGGGTGAAAGTTGCTGAACAGGCTGTCAGGTCAAGAGACACAAGCTGGTCAGATGATCCCGGTGATCGTACCAGCAGGGGCAAAACGATTGGTGGTGGTTTAGGTATCTGCCTCGGCGTAGCTAGCACCACAATCGGCGAAGGGAAGTTGACCCCCGAGGAACGAACGGAATGTGTTTTGGATCTACATGGGTTGCATTCGAACGAAGCTACTGAAGTCTTGGAAGAATTCTTGCTTTCTGTAAGTGTCTAGAGAGTTTGGATAGGATATCCTGATGACCTTGTTTATGTCCAGCTTGAGAAGGGACATTTCCTGGGTCTAGGTGCGTTTTTCGTCGTTCTGGCGGTGATAATGGTTGTGCTGATTTGATTCATCCCACAGCTTACATCGTTGTTGGTGAAGAGAAACATACTGGCACTCAAGACCTTGCTCGTGGGACGTCGCGCATGCGTCTGGCAACAGGCGTACGCGAATGGATTCATAGATGGGGATACCCATGGAGCGAACGAGACGGGATAATTTGTGTTGACCCCCTTACACATGCTTCGGAGTAAAGAAAAAACCAAATTGTACTATAGCTTTAGACGGAAGAAATATATAGTGTTTTATAGTGATGTTTTGGTTTTACTTGCGTGTGTACGCTGGTTTCATGGTAGGAAGTGACAGCCATCACAATACCTACAACTTCCGATATCCTTTCCAGTATCATCATGTCCGCTTCAAGCGATGTGCATGACCCCTTGCAACCAAGCATCCGAACCAGTGAACGTTTCTCTATCGATCTTTCGCTCGAGCTTGAGCATCAGTTAGAGTCTATGGAGTCGTCATCGGTCCACAATGCTGCAGCTGACACAAAGGAAAAGCACGAGTCACTGGATCCACACGTTCTCGCCCACATCATTATGCAACTACGACATTCCTTGACAGAAATGACGAAAGAGCGGGACGAGCTAGTAAAGGCGCTTGCTGCCGCGCTCTCTAAAGAAGCCGAATTAAACGATGGACTACAACTTATGACCGATAAAGCGTCAAATTTGGAGGAAGATCTTGCGGAAGCTAAGAAGAAGGTGCAAGAAGGCGAGGAAGCCGTTGCATTGCTCCGCTCCAAGGTCGAAGAGAGTAGGTCCGTGATCCCGGTTCTCTACTTTTAAACGGGGCAAGGTGGTTCTCACCCTCCCGAACCATGCATGCTCGTTCTTTCATCCCAATGACTTGAAACAACATGGCTTATACTTTTGCTCATTAGACGAGGGTTGATGCGACTGCAAACTGAAAGTCGCCGTCAGAGTGGGAACTTTGAGACGCTTCGCGGCGCTACGATGCTATCCTTCGGCGGAAGTCCCCCTGCTTCTAAACGCGCATCATTCTCGCCGTTAACTCTACACGCTGGTCGCGCTAATGGCCATCAGCGTCTTTCTTCCATGTCTGACACCAGTTTCCTTGTCCAACCAATGCCACAAGACGCCGCTGGTTTAAGCCCCAGGACTAGCGAGTTCCCTTCACTGGATGCCCCTGTGGCAACCTCTCGTCGCACCTCTGGCATCTTTGGTCGTCAGTCGCCTCCTCATTCGTTGCATTCCTCCGACGATCCGGGAACCCTGGAGCTTGAATCGCTCAGGAAGGAACTCCAGTCGGTCAGGGATGATTTGGAGGCTACGAAACATCGCTTGTCAGAATCAAATGAAGCGCGAGAGGCCTCTGAAACCTGTGTCAAAGCGTTGCGCGACTTCATCGCAGAGAATAATGTCGGCGCGAGGGAGGTAGGGGTACCGCCAACGAATGCAACGGTGCAGTTGGCCCTGCCACCTGCCATGGCGACTGGAAAGGAAGTGACGGAAGCTCACAGAACCACAGACTCTGGAGGATGGAGCTTTGGTAAACTATGGAAAACGGACCATAGCTCCAGACCTTCGTTGTCAGGTGGGCCAAACATAATGTCCCCCACTGTTGCTCCTCCTCCTCAAACCGTTTCTGCGTCGATACCGACCCCGCTTACGAAAAAGTTCGGGGGTTTCTTCAGCTCGCGGTCGGCACCATTGCCAAATCCCTCTGTTACTGGCGGGGACAGCGTGGGATGCACACCCCCATTCCAGTCGAATGCGACTTTGTCCCCCACCTCCTATCGAGGGTCACTTAATAGTTCCGACACGTCGTCCATCACTGAGCCTGCGAGTCTTGGTGAGACGAGCACGGCAGAAGGGGGTGAACATGCAGGACTGAAAGAGGTGATAGTTGGTGAGATGGACCTCGAGTATGCTACCGTACAAGGGGGCGAGGACATGCACGAGACTGTGATTATTGGCTGAGTAAGGAGCTTACAGGGCTTTCCCCTATCACGGTTTTTGCTACTTTTTTGCAGTAATTATTAGGTACTATAGCGTTCGGCGGCGGTGACTCGTCGTTTTTTTGACCTCTCACGTTTTGATTCACCGTGGTGGGGTTTTTCAATAATGATCACGGATTCAATCGCAATCTATTGATTGTATGAAGGAGCTGTACGGTACATATTTGGCCTGGCCACAGTGTCCCAGCACGGTGATGAAGACCGCAGGTCCGTTTGCACTGCAAGAATCCGGCTCCGTGAAACTCTAGGCGAAACATAGAAGTTACAATTCAATGATACAATCCGGTACATGTGCCCGGTGTACCTATCAGATGTACTGACGATCATCAAGTCCATAGAAGCTCTGCACCGCCCTCGAAGTTTATTTGGGATACACAGGGAGGGGAGGGAGTTGGGTTGGGATTGTGTGAGTTATGGGCAACTATTTGGCACATGAAGTAACTAGACGACTGATAGGCTACGTGGATACAGGATTCGCCACGAGAAAGCGGGGAAGAGGGGACTGAGGTTAAGTTACTGATATCTTGATAAGAGTTAGTGCGGAGTCTTCGGATACAGATCTTCTCCGAACAACGCATATTCCGCTTTTGTCAGTTAAGAAGCTTGGTTGTGGCGTTAGGTTTGAGATGGAAGGGCTGGAAGCCCAACTGTCAAACTGAAAATTTCAGTGTGACCTATGAGCTCGTCGACATTAAAGATAAAGTCTAGGCAGGCTTTGAGGCCTGAAGCTGAAGGCCAGAATGGACTTTATAACTCGGTATCAGTAAACAGACACGCGCTCACGGCGAAGTGAAAAAGCAGAAAATTAAATAAACACCGCCACCGATCTTGGCAGGTGATCGGATTCGGCAATGTCCACGTTGACGAGACGCAGGGGTACTATATGAACCCAATCAAGAACAACATCCCAAGGTGAATAGTTCCTCTCAATGTCCACCTCACCCTATGAAAAGCGTAATGATCTTGTGAAAAAGAGAAGGAAAGGCTCCACTCGCTTGAGTTGTGCCGAGTGTCGGAGGTGATTCTTGTCCTTCCTATTTCAACCAAATTTCCTTACACCGCATTTTACTTCAGGCTCAAATTGCGGTGTGATCGAGGGATCCCTTGTAGCTCCTGTGTTAAGCGCGGTTGTAGCGCGATATGTCCTGATGTACGTTGGCTGCTAGGCCGCTGGAATTGAAAATAACTCGGCTAACCCATTCAGGGCTCCCTAACCACAGGGCAAGGGAATCGGTAAAATTAACATTTAATTTGCTATCTATCCAACTTGCACTCAAATGTTCGTCACAGTTTTGTATTGGCATCCACTCAAGAATTACATGAGAAGATTGCCGAACTTGCTCAACGGGTCCGTGATTTGGAAGATGCACTCCGTGTCACACATTGCCAGATGTCATCTGAACCACATCCACTGCTCTCTGAAGAGTTGCTGAAGGTCAAAGCTCCATTGCAGCGCGATCCCCCGGCCACCAGATATGCGGGTCAAAAGGCAGAAGAGACCGGGACAGAAATCATAGATGCATTTGGTTCCCTTTCCATCAGTGTATCAGGTCAGACGACCTATTATGGCTCAATTGCAAACTCGTGGGTACGTCGGAACCTGTTTTTTGTGAATTATGCTGATATGTGCGGGAGCAGTACTTCTTACAAGTAAGAGCAGGGCAAATTGTTCCTTATTTTCTCTAAACGTGTATCCACTAGAACGAAATCAAGGAAACGCAAGAACCTGAGGACAGCCAAGAGACTGATCCATCCCTCCAGAATTTTCTTCCTGCTCACATTCTAGCGAAAGCTGCTGCATTTCCAATATCATCCGTCCCCGACTCTTGCGCACAAAAGTCCAGTCTCAACGCTCTCTTCCGCTATCTACCGTCTATCGGCAAGGCCAATGAACTACGGTCAATGTATTTTGAGCGCGCCGCTTGGATGTGAGAAAGGGTCTTGCATTTGTATCATCGCTCGTCAACTGATGCCATTTTTGTTTTCAGGTACAATCCTATCTCTCCGCAATCCTTTAATAACGACATCTTCGGCCATTTCTACGATGTTAACGCCTGTCCCCTGTCCGATGATCCGATATCTTGCCACCGATTGTCTGTCATGTTTATGGTGCTAGCAATTGGTTCACTGATGGACACAAACCTGCCGGCGTACAACACCAACGCAGAAGTGTATCATCAACTCGCAAAAGCAGCACTATTTCACGATTCGTTCATAGACAATCCAACGCTCACAGCTGTCCAAGCCTTGGTAAGCACATCGAACGAGTTGGCCCGCTTCCCGTGTTAATTACCTGGAAAAGTTCCTCATGACTTTTTATTTATTCTTCGCTGACCGGAATAGCAAAAATAATGGAGCTAGATGGACAATCATGGGCATGGCTGTCAAAATCGCTCAAAGTGTATGTCGTATACCCTCTAAATTTGTTACTGTACAACTCATATGTATTTATAAAGATCGGACTGCGTAAGTCTAGTCACAACATTGCTGCTTACCTATTTCTAAAAAAAAATCAAGACCGCGACAGTGGCCGATGGAAAATAGATCCTGAAGAGACGCAACGTCGTCGAGAACTGTTCTGGGAACTTTTCACCTACGACTCGTGGCAATGTTTAACTTTTGGTCGACCACCGTCCTTTGCTCTCCCCCATGTCGATTGCAAAATGCCCTTTGAGAATGATGCTACTAGTGATCAAATGTGTGAGTACATGGTATGCAAGCATTTCATATCCATATGCTGAAAAAAGCCAAGTCCATGCATGGAAACACCGGTTCACCTCCGAGTGTATGAACCTCCTTCACGACCAGGCCTTTGGAGCCAAGATGCCTTCTTACGCTACTGTCATTCAGCTGGATAGAAAATTGCGAGCCTTCCCTGTTCCACCACTTCTGCAAATGAACTATTACGCTCATTCTCCCAACGCATCTGGGGGTGATTCTCCGATGCTCATATTGCAAAGACATATTATTTTAGCGATTCGAGACGCGAGTACGAAAATTTCACATCATCGTCCTTCTCTGTTATAATAATGCATGCTGTTAGCCTTGTTGTACCTGCACAGGAGCTTTTTCGCCCGCGCAATCAGTGATCATCCCAAGGACCCTCTTGGAAGTCCTTACGGTGCCTCGGTACTTGCAGCATATCGAAGCGCAGGAACCTTGGTGGCACTCATGCGAAATCTTCATAATCAATTGGAAGAACTGAGCGAACGAATATGGTTCTTGTGGACACATATGTTCTCCTGTGCAGTAAGTCCCCTCCCGAATGAACACCCTGATTTTATTGACGGCGCTGGACAGATTGTGCTTGGATCAATTGTAACGCGTTGCCCTTCGATAGGCATTGCACCATCTGCACTTGCACAACTGAATTCGGCCTGTGAATTGTTCTCAAAATCGGCGCGAGGTTTCAACGCAAGCCAAGTCCTAGTAAGATTATAACTCTCCAGATCAAGATACATGTACTAATTGGGAACTTGAGACGATCATGCAACATCTGCAGCAGAAGGCGCACCTAACCATGGAGGAATATGAAAGGCAACGGGATTCTCCTGCCAGCCCGTTCACAAAGTCAATAATTCCCGCCAATGATAATGACGAACTCTCGATCCTCGGGGGGAAAACGCGCCTTGTTGGAAAGCGGGAACCGCTCTCGCCCATCCTGGACAGATCTCCAAATTCGCACAATCCTGTTGTACCCCTGCCATTGCCTTCTAACGCCAGTAATTTCGATCCAAACGTGTGGGAGTATCTTAGCTCCTTCTCCCAAGAGGAACAAAATGGACAGCAGCACTTGCAAATGCTGCCCGAGCAAAAGGGCATTGGGCGAAACATGTACACAGATCCTGAACCTTTGTCGGCTTTTGGTGCTGGCCCCTCGACAGACGTTCACTACATCCCTAATAATGACAGTCAGATGCGCGTCGTGTCATCGTCGCAAGGAGTCGAGCGTTCTCAAGTACAACGAATACAGGGACCTTCTGCAACGACGATCCCACCATATTTTCCAGTCTATGATTACGGAACATCGGTTATGAGTGGAGGTCACCAGCAGCCCATGGCATTGACAAGCAATGGTAATGCCAGCCAGAGTTCAGGGTCGCCTACTATGCATACGATGTGGCAAGATTTTGTTCACCATGTAGCGATGTGATATGGTATGAAAAGCGGACTTGGATACTGAGGATTTAAGTTTAACACGTGACTACTTTACGTACCTGAGCTATGTACAGCTGTAATGGACCCTTACTTGCACGTCTCTTACCATGCCCCTCTGCGGTTCTTCTCATCCTGCAGCCTCATTCGGTCGGAACAAACCTGTATGCTATGAAATTTCCTGTCTTTGGACTGTCAAGTAATTCATTCCACCTTTCAGATACAACGGAAGGTAATGACACCTTAAGATCATTTGTAATGTATGTTGAGGCCGGTTAGGTTGTAGTCTGTGGAGATGGTGCTTGTGGTGTGTTCTCTCCCTTATGGTGCTTCTACTCATGTCTCATGCCACCCTACCAGGAAAGACATCACTCCTGAATGTTTTCACGCGAGGATTCTTTACCCAAGTCTAGCATGTTGTCCAGCATATTATTGCTCTCCACTACTTATCATTTAAACCAGTGAACCAACGGTCTTTGAGAACTACGTTCATGATATTCATGTGGATACACAACTAGTCGAACTCAGTCTATGGGATACCGCCGGTGCGTCGATTCATTGTGGTATACTTTGACGCATGAGCGTTGTAACGTCTGACAGTATAAGGAAAACTCAGGTCAGGAAGAGTTCGACCGACTCCGTTCCCTGTCGTATGCCGAGACTCATGTAGTCATGGTTTGCTTTTCTGTATGTTTTTTACACCTGATCGCAAGTTCCAACCGTTGTTCATCTGCATCCTTGTCCTAGGTCGACAACCCAACATCGCTTGAGAATGTCGAGACAAAAGTTTGTAAACAAACGTTGTTTTCAACTCGCCATTTGACTATGACTTGACAGTGGCTAGACGAAATATTAGAGCACTGTCCTGGTGTCAAAGTACGTCATATAGTCAATCTCCTATCCTCTCGCGCTGAAACGGGTTCCGGCGGCAGCTCGTTCTTGTTGGTTCGTTGTGTGCCCCACTGGGTTTTTTACTTCGACTGACTTTCTTAGCTCTTAAATGTGACTTGAGAGACGATTCACATGTAAAGGAACGACTGCAACGATACGGGAGACATCCTATTCAGTATGAGGAGGGTTTGGCTGTTGCACGGCGAATACGCGCATCACGCTATCTCGGTATGTACATCATTCGGGATAGTTAGATTGACATACGAATGCAAGGATCTACAGAATGCAGTTCAAAACATAATCGTGGTGTCAATGAAGTCTTCTACGAAGCGGCGCGAGTTTCACTGAGTACTCGTCCAAAAGGTGCAGGAGATGGAAACTGTATCGTTATGTGATTACTATGAGGACTCTATCTTATCTCGAACTCCCTCACTATCATTCCGCGTGGAACTAAATGACAGTTTGATCAAACATTCCATGGGTAAGATAAATTTTGGGCGACACTAAGAAATTAGGGGCAAAATACATTATTGCGAAGGATCAGAAAAAACCAGTCATAGCCTAGATGTGGGTTAGTAAATCTGCTTCATCCAGACTTTGGAAACAACTTACAGGGAGAACGCCGTTTATTGTCGGCTGTTGGCCCATAGAACTATCTTGGTGTGAGCAACTGCAAAGGACTTCCATTATTTCACGTACCCGTTCGTTAACATTAGCACAGGATTGATGATTGGTGCTTCAGTCTCTATCTTCTCTTTCTGAGCGTCTTTGACCGATCGTTCCTTTACTTCCTTTTCTAGTGCGGTAAGCTAAACCTCAGTGGTTAGGCCATATACAATGAGATTTGTGTGATCAGGTACCTTTTCCACCAATGAGCGCTGTACTTGAATTCGATATGGCGTATAGAAATCATTTAGGCCATGTCTCCATGAAAACTCTTCAACAACATCAGAGTGCAAGAGATCAAAGCAGGTGTACAAGAGTGCCGCAAAGCACTCCTTGTTTCCGATGTCGACGAAGTACGATAACAACTCCTCTGCGACTTCAGTGGAATTAGATGTTGCAGCCGTAATCATGGCATCCTTGTAAAGTTTGTCCTGTTTCGAAAGTGAGATAGACTCCTCCCAACGTCCGTTTTTCTGGCCCAAAGTGTTTCAACAACTGAGTGAGAATACAAATCTTGTGTTACGTACCTTGTACAGATGGGCGGCCAGTCTGCGGAATTCAAGCAGATCATGTCTTTCCAGTCGCTTGGCCAACGCGATATTGTCGAAATTATCGAAACTGTCTATTGAATCTCTGAGCGTCTTGTAATCTTCTTCCTCTATTAGTAAGTCATTGTAGGCATCATTTACAGCCTCAACGTTCAGCTAGATGCGAAATGTTAGTGGATCTTCACTTTTTGCGGTTTTGAAGACTACTGACATGTTGCACGGCGATGAGGTATGACCTTATGAGCGGAATGTGGTCAATTTGACTGAACATGCGCACAACTCGACTGTGATCGATGCGAGGTATCATGACACTCAGTAGATCTGTCAGTAGCGTCGGTTGTTGATAGAGGTAGAATGTCAGGGCTTTGTAGTAACTGCTTGCACTGTCAGAAGTGAAGGAGGCGCAGGATCACTTCCACGCACATTTCAACGTTCGCAACGCGGACGATAATATCCTTGAATTGGTTGTGCTCCCAAGCATCCGCCGAGCGTTCAATCATAGCCAAGGCAGCATTGTCCTGTGCAACTTCTTAATTACCCTGCCATTGCAAGCACCTTTCCACTTACGTATTCATCATACTTGATGTATAGGAAAACAAGTTCCGGCCACAGATGTGCCTTCTCAACTGCTTTGAGGACCTTAACAGAATACCAATGAAATAGGTGTGAAAGAATCGAGCAAATCCTGTACCTTCGGTATATTGATTCTAGAAACGAAGAGCTTCAGGTGATCCATGACTGCAGTGCTGTGCTTTAGTAATCTGTTGCACCAAAATGGAGGTAGTACTGACGCTTCGCGGGCTTGTATTTGGATAATAGGATTGACAATTCCGTGAAGATACCCATGTGGGCACGCTCAAGGCTTAGACCAGCTTCAAGCAGGCTCACTATCTCCTCGAAGTGACCTCGCCTCTCGTACATTCGGACTAATGCAGGTAGTTCTTCCTAATGGAATCGTTACAAGATTGTGCGCACTTCAAGCGATGCACACTTACGGCATGGACAACGATATGCATACCACAAATTTGCGCCTGGTAGAGGTATGATGAATAATGAACAAGGTAATGAGCAGTCCCGTACTGACCAATCGGAATTCTGATTTCTCAATGCATGCCGCGTGCACTTGCTTCCATACCCTTGAAAATGTTGAATAGCGATGGAAGCACATGTAAGAGAGGAACTCACTGCGTATTTCCTGCTTTCCTCGCGCTCTCAACGGCTGACTGATTTTCACCGAGGTATATCAACGTAGTTGCTAACCTTGCCCAGTTGGAGATGCTGGTAAAGAGTAGCTTCGCGGCCTGATAAAGCTCGTCCTCGAAGCATTTCTCTCCCACTTCAAGAATATCGGCCACGTTTGTCATACTCAAGAAATCTTCCATATCGTGCAAACGGTCTGTCTTAGCGTACGAATATGCAAGTTCAGTGTCGATTCTAGGCTCTCGCATGGTTTTGCGCGCCATTTGGAGATATCGAACCAAATCATCGTGTTTTCCTGCGTGGTTGGCAATCTCTATGACTTCGGCGAAGTTCGACGGGTCCTCCGCCTTGATATAGGAGTCTATCGAGTCTTTAATGCGCAGGCCATCTAGTTGTGCTTTGGCAAGCCTGCTCCAAACTTCGGGTCTGTTGACTTTGTTGGCATAATCCAAACCCCGGTCAATGGAGACAATGTGTTCGACTAAAACGTTGATTGCTAGTGCGTGCTGCTCGTACTTCTTGTAAATCATAAGAGCCTCTTCATACAAGCCATGATCTGTGGCGATTTTTGCGATTTCGTTTGCGTCGTAGTTTTGAAGTTTGTTGATATAATTTACGACCTTGCCTTTGTCCGCTCTGATGGCAGTTAGCATGAGCAGGTTCTGAAGATTCTTGTTGTCACTGAATGAAGAAGGCTCGATAATAATCTTCTCCAAAAGTTCAATAAGTTCAATGGGAAGGTCAGCTTGAAGAAATGCCTTGACAGTAGTCGAGACATCGTCGGGATCAGTGCACTCCGGAATGGCAGTGGCAACGAGCTACGCGGCTTACAGTTGGTTCAATGCTTTGTTCAGAGCAATGACACTGACCTGGTCGATGAGTTGGCGACGGCTGGTATTATCGGGCGAAAGAACCTGGGCCCACAAATCCATTTGGCGACGCTTGACAAGGTATCTAGCTTGCTGCTTGAACATGGAGTTTTCGGTCGTAACCACAATGAGTTCGTCATCACAGAAGCCCTTTGCGTATGCAATATATGCGAGGTAAGGATCGCGTTTCTCGCAGTATTTGCCAACTACCAAAGGTTCATAAAGCTGTGGTAGTGTTAAAAGGGAATGAGCGATGAATCATATCAAACGTACATTGTTTTCCTTGAGGAATTGCTCTGGGTTGTTGTTACTCTCTACAAGTATCTTGCCAAGGGCGTTGAATACGGCTGTCTCTTGACTGCCGGCTTGTACTTTGGCCTCCAGCCAAGGTAAAATCAATTTGAGCCTGTTTCGTTGCTCGACCTCTTGAACAAGCTCATCTATGGGGAAGTTGCCAGTCACGCTTGCTAGGAGACCCTTGATAGTACTCTCGTCGCAGTCGACATCCAATAAACCGGCGATCACTTGCGGCGTTCTGACAGCATTCACTCGCTGCACGTAAACTTCAATGAATTTGATAAGTCCATTCTGGTAAAGGTAGAGGACGAGATCGTGTACGAAGTCGAATCGATCACAGACGATGATCAGCGGCAGTTGATCCGCTAGCTTGGCCTCTTTCAAGAAGTTCTTGACCTTCTCCGGATTGTAATAGTTGCTTTCGCGACAGATCCGCTCAACTTCACGAATTTGTCCAGTCCGTGTCGCAGCTTGAATGTATTTAAAGTGAACCTCCGGATCCTCGCTGAGGGTAACAATGGCACGCAAGTAGTAGTATAAGCCTTCAAAGCTCTTGAAGCTTTCAAACAACTCAATTAACTTGACGGGGCCAAGAATGTCAGAATATTTGGTAGCAATCTGGATGACAGCTTGGAGGTTTTGGCGAATGTTGACCCGGAGCATCTCTTGCAAACAAGCCATTGATTGTTCGGTAGTGAGTCGGCTGAAATAATTGACGAGCCACTACAAAGCATAAGAATCATTCAGGCATATGAGTAATAACCAAAACTCACTTCTGGCTGCAGTCCTGCGCTATGTACGATGACCCGCTTGATGTCTGCAAGATCCTCATAATGCTCAAGAGCCTGAGGGAATGTAAAAAAGAAGCAATTTGGAGTGGACATAGCTACGTACACGCTGCAATAAACCGGCTTTTTCGCAAAGATTCGCAATCCTGGGCCGGTCGTAATGCGAGAACATCTCGTTACCCAGAATAGCATCGGCTACCTGCGGCGCATGGACAAGATTCATTTCCAAAAGGCGGGTTTGAAGGTGTCCCTGTTCAGGTCGGTTGTCTTTCAGGGCATCAAGTAAGAAGGAAGTAGCCGGTTGGATCATGTTTTGCGACATGAAAATGTCTACGACCTGAATATAACGAAGAGTGAAATTAAATTACAATGCACGAATAATGACACGTACACGTTCGACATCAACCAATGCTCCCGTTTCGTCGTTGACCAGTTGCATGGCAAACTCGGCCCCCTTCTCAGGGTTCGTTCGCATTACATGCTGCAGAAGTGCAACATAGTCGGGATTATGCCCGACTTTTTTGGAGTACAAGACGATTTTATCGATCTGCCCTGTCTCCGCAAAACATGCAATAACCTTGTTTGGGACGTTGGCGCGAAGATAGACACTGAGGGCAAGGGTCATATCGTGGAGACGAACGATGTCGCCTAATTCCTCGCTGCAGGTGAGCTGCAATACGATCAGCAGATGAATTGCACTAGAAGATGGAGATAACATGCCTTGTTTTCCTTAAGCCACTTCTCCAGAAGTTGCTTTCGACCTTGTTGAAGGACAGGTTTGGCCAATTCGAGAGATTCAAGGTGATTCAGTTCGCCCTTTTCAAGTAAAATTCCGAAGTATTGAAGTATGGGAGATAGACCACCAGGAGGTGTGGGTGCTTGTTTGAAAGATTCAATAACAGCAACCGTCCGTAGAATTCCCTGCAGATACGTAAGCCACTGCTAAGAGTGTCAACTCGATTAATAAAACGAACTCGGGGAGAATTCGCAGCCACTTTCGCTGCCTCTGCAAAATTTCCACTTGCAAATAATTGTTGGTACTGTTGAACGTACAAATCATCGGCTCCAGGCAAGTTAGCACGACTGGCTAACTTGAATGCAAGGTCGGTGTTGTTTAGCGTCGTCAGGATGTAGGGTATGATGGTTTGCTCGTCGACGTTCACACTGAGGACTTGACCCTTCTTGTTTATACCGATAATACCGTGTGTCGCTTCGTGCTCGGCCGTAACAAAGATGGTTTCACCAGAGATGCGGTTCATGTACACGCATGCTCCTGATTCAAGATCATACAGATGGATGAAGCCGAATTTTGTGACAAGATAGACAATTCCATGCTTCTTGGATACTTGCATGGCAACAGGGAAATCATTCGTGGCTTCAGGAGGGAAATAGACATCCACGGCTTTCTTGACAAAAGGAGGGTCAGGTGCTTGGTGATCTATTTCCACAACATGTAGCTGCCATGGCCTTAGAAATGGAAAGATTATTGAAAATTATAGACATACTTTCGCTCCTGTCGCTGTGCGAACAGAGAAACTGAAGAGCTTGGTCGGTTTCTGATGACCATCCAACTTTATCTCGGCGAAGGCAGCAGCATGTCCCTCGATTGCTTGGCTAACTCCACGATCCCGGCTATAGAGCTGCATCGAACCCTTGATTTTGAACGCAGAAGGGTTGGTAGTGTTACCCGATATGCCGATTAGTACTAGCCATTTTTCGTCCGGTGTAACGCGATAGTTGATGATCTGAGCACCTGCAAGTGTTGGGTGGCGCTCGAATATCTTCTGCGGAGGTGATGTTGGATCAGCTATTGACCAATGGTAAACAGCTGTCTCGGTGACTAGTCCAACAGTGATATCAGAGACCCATTTCCAAAATACAATGTCCTCAGTGTTTACGTGGGATTTAACCTTTTGCTTCGATTCAATATTGAATATCTGAAGAGTGCGGCCAGCTATATTCCAAATACAGTGAATCAGTTACTCCTGCTCCTGGGCAGAGCGTGGTTGTACTGCACCTTTGAGCGCTAGGATCTTCTGTTTGGGATGCATGATGGCAGAGTCCGCAGTGATGGGACGGCGAAGGACGTTGTTGGCATCTGAGAGATCAATAATGACCACTTGGTTTTGTTCATTGATTTTCTCTCGAACGCAGATGTAATGGTCGGATTCAAGGGTTAATGTCTGCACCAAATATCAGTCAATTCTTCCAACAAATGTGGCCAGACGATTTACCTAGCGTTGTTGTTGACCATGGTTGAAAAGCTCAGATACGTTGACGACGGATCAGGAACACGTACCTGGAAAGAGATAGAGGCAGGCTGAACGCCCAAGCTAGATAGCTGCAAGTGCTCGCAGAATGCAATGGGCTTCGAATTGTCCATAGCCACGACAGAGTTGAGGTCACCGCGGTTGCGTACGTCGCGTAACAAGTATGTATATTTGTCCTTGTTTTATCCTCCCTGTACATACTAGGTACTGGTACAAAACCCTTGACCATACCTCGGTGTCATTAGAGTATACTAGTAAAAGAGATCTATTGTGCAGCGCTCTGCTATTGAAAATTCATCCAGCGCCGGTGTCTAACAGAACTCAATCTATTACTCTGCCAAGGTCAATGTCTCTTCTAGTTCGTCGACATCCGCAAGAACTGATAAAGGTGGTGAGTTGCCGTAGACGAGGCGCTGTGCGACAATGGCTCCAATAAGGCGTCAACATTTGACTGAATAATAGGCAGACCACATCGGTCACATACCACAATCAACCGAGAGCTGGAACACTGCGCAAACCTGGAATTGCAAAGGAGAATGCTGCACAAAGAAATAAATAGTTCTAGAAAAAAAATGTATCAGCTTCGAAAAAATTCAACGAAATTGTTGTCCTACTTAAATGAATCGCCTCCTAGCCAACCAAGTAAAGTCGACAGCCGAAAACCATATAAAGATCGTTGCTTATAATTACTAGATGCTCGCCTTAACACGCGAACAAAAGAGAAAGTACGACATACGTGCCTTAACAACTGCGGAATCGGCAGAGTACTCTCAAGACCGAGAGCTGCAAAACCGAGAACGGAGACAAATACTTCTGAACGACCAAGAATCAGAAATAAAATCGCCTGAAAAACACTTGCATCTGTCAGAGCCATGCTTCAGTGGTAAAGAAAAGAGAATTACATCAAACCGGCGAGGAACTCCAGGTACTGCACATAACTATGCCATTGCCAGAACGAGAGCGGACGGGATGAGCCAGAGAGGTTTTCTGGACTCGAGGATGGACGGTAAAGAATGCAAATGTACAAAAGCGCCAACTACGGTGTTGTGGTGAGCTGAGCGAGATTAGATTGAAAGACTAGTATAGAACCTGGGCTACGATCATCAGGAGTGATTGAATGAGCAAGGCAGTCTCAAAGTGATTCCTGAGAGAAAGTATATTAGCTAAACCCAGTCACCGAGGGATAAGGAACGCACCCGAGCCAGAAGAAGCAGCGCGTGATATTGGCAATAAGGCTGGAATGTTTCAAAATTGGTTCACTCAAACTTGAAATGAACAGCAAATATTAGTAGTCACAGGATTGCGCAGACATCTCGAGAAAACCCTGTTGCGTCTCTGTAATACCTCGTCAGTAGCACGACAGAGTATAGGTGGTATGACGCACTTTCGGCGAATTATGGACACAGCTTGGTCTGCGTAGACCTTGTAGACAAATAAGTCGGGAATCAGCAGTGCCAAAGTAAATCTGACATACTAGTGGTGGTCCAATTGCCATGCCGATAGAAGCGAGCAAGGACACCCAATTACCGGCCATTGCTGAGCGCTGGGCCACGTCGCGTCACGAAGTAAAGTGATATAAAACTCACGGTCTGTTCTAGACCCAATCGGGTAACAGCGTGGCTTCACTCGCATAATCGACTCGGAAATGCTGGCAAGGTCCAGCACGGAAGAAAAAGACATAGACGATGTCAAGAAGGACTCGACTAATGAAATCTCCTCTGCATCAGCTGGTGGGTCTCTACGTAACATCCACCGTGATATAATAGTCTTTCGACTGACGTGGTAATTGTATTAGTATCCTCGATCATATGCTATTGCGTCGCTTCTATAATGATGACCTTGATCAACAAGGTGAGTTGTGAAGATTAACCTTCCAGCATTTGGCCATGTTCAAACTTGTTGCTTTTAGTTCATCGTTTCTGGCGCCAACTTCTCAATGACATTCTTGTTGTTATGCATACAATCAACAGTCTGTGTCGGTTGTGTCGCCCTCGTCAGGAGCCTGGGCTTGATATCCTTCAGGGCATTCAATATAGAAGATGCTAAAGCATGGCTACCCATCAGCGCATTGTTAGTGAGCGTAATCTATACCGGTTCAAAAAGCTTGGTAAGTTATCCGTACCAATTTTGCAAACCAATATTAACTACTGCGCAAGCAATTCCTAAGCATACCTGTCTATACAATATTTAAGAACTTGACAATTATTCTAATTGTGAGTTCTATATGCCTCGGTGAGCGGTCTTCAATCTTTTACAGGCTTACGGGGAGGTGCTATGGTTTGGGGGAAAAGTGTCAACATTAACCCTCACTTCTTTCTTAATAATGGTGATTGACTGGTTCAAACTTCTAGTTGTTTGCCTAACGAGAACAAGGTTGTCTCATCTGTAATAGCTGCATGGTCCGACGTTTCCGTGACTCCCTCTCCATCATCAGCGGCAAACTATAACGATGGAACCATGTTCGACTTGCAGACAATGCAAGCCATGGCTGGACGACTGGGTATCGGGTATTTCTGGATGTTCTGCAACTGTATGGTCAGCGCAGCCTATGTAAGAGGATTGCGCTCTGCCCTTGCACTTGATGAACAGAGAACAGGTTCTAACTATGCGGAAAAGGATCAAAGGAACTGGATTCTCAGACTGGGATTCTATGTTTTACAACAGCTTGCTCACCATCCCTATCCTTGCAGTGTTTTCGTTTGTCGTGGAAGATTGGGGGACGGAGAATTTGTCCCGCAATTTGTCAGTCATTCCTTCACAGATCTAGACGCCCTCTTTACTGAATCCATCATCGGTAGTCCATCGGAAACGAGGGGATTCCTGCTATTCGCTATTGCATTCTCCGGCGCAGCTGCTGTGGGTATATCCTATACAACAGCATGGTGTGTGCGAACGACAAGCAGCACAACTTACAGGTAAAGTGCAGTGTCCTGTGAATCTTAGTAACGTATACTATATTGATCTGCAAACAGCATGGTTGGGGCACTAAACAAGCTCCCCGTTGCGGCATCAGGCATGTTGTTCTTCGGTGACGGGGTGACATTCGGATCCGTATCGGCGATCGTTATAGGATTCATCGCGGGGGTGCTGTATGCAGTGGCGAAGAGTAGTCAACGCAGAGATATGACGTTGCCATTATCGACGAAGAGATGAGATGATCGTCGATTGACGGTGGCAGGGCGAGAAGTGGTAGTATACGACGCTTTTAATATATCACTAAATTCTATTTTCGTTGTCAGAAAAACGTTTGGGGATTTCTCCAGAGGCATAGGCACCGCCGGACGCCACCTGACCATATAAAGTGAAGGCGCATCCAGTCACACATTCATTGCTTCTTTCTTCTCCACCCCATCGATGGCATTCCAGTCGACCACTTTACATCCCCCAAGGCTTTCTGCCATGTTCGCTGGCACCCCCAGCGCTCCCGGCACTCCAGTGCATTCCATTCAGACAATGCGCAGGAAATCAGCTGGCCATAGCGGCCCTTTGACCAAAATATTGGTTGCAAATCGTGGGGTGAGCTTCGATTCTTCATATAGATGTCCTATTTTCAGACAAGTACTATCTTATCTAGGAGATCGCTATCCGCGTATTTCGTACCGCGCATGAGCTTGCGATGCATACGGTGGCAATCTACTCGTTCGAAGATAGATTGTCCGCTCATCGGCAAAAGGCACGTCCGATTTTGTGTAGGCTAACCAACTCTCACACCGAATATATGCGTAGGCGGATGAGGCCTATCAGGTGGGGAAAGGCTTGACGCCTGTCGGTGCCTATCTGGCCCAGGATGACATCATCAGAATTGCTTTAGAACATGGTGTTGATATGATACATCCAGGGTACGGGATCAATCACTAGATACTGAACTAACCATCAATGATCTAATCTCGCAAGCTATGGCTTTCTTTCTGAGAATGCCCAATTTGCAAGAAAGGTCGAACAAGCTGGTATTGCTTTCGTTGGACCCTCTCCAGAAGTCATAGATGAACTGGGTGACAAGACGAAGGCGCGCCAGTTGGGTGAGTTTTTCGCTTCAATGGATTTTGTGGGTCTTGACCTTCCCCAGCGATGAAGATCGGCGTTCCTGTTGTACCGGGGACGCCAGGCCCAGTTGCTACCTATGAAGAAGGATTATATTTTGTCAGGGAGTATGGGTTCCCAGGTTAGTGAGCATCTCCGGAAGATATCTTCTATCACTCACTGCCAAACAGTCATAGTTAAGGCAGCAATGGGCGGCGGTGGCCGCGGTATGCGTGTTGTCAGGGAGCAATCAGATTTCCAATCGGCCTTTGCCAGAGCAGTGAGTGAGGCAAAGTCTGCATTCGGTGATGGAACCGTCTTCATCGAACGATTCCTCGAACGCCCACGACATATCGAAGTGCAGTTGCTCGCAGATGCTGAAGGAAACGTCATCCATCTTTTTGAGCGCGACTGTTCCGTTCAAAGACGACACCAAAAAGTAGTAGAGGTTGCTCCAGCTACTCATCTATTGGAGGAGATAAGGCAGGCGATCTGGCTCGACGCTATCAAATTAGCCAAAAGCGTTGGCTACAAAAATGCAGGAACAGCTGAATTTTTGGTTGACCAGACGGGTAGACACTACTTTATAGAGATAAATCCCCGCATCCAAGTAGAGCATACCATCACAGGTGCGATAACTTTCTTCAATCCCTTGTGCATAGAATGACTTGATTCTGTAGAGGAGATAACGGGGATAGATATCGTCGCCGCACAGATTCAGATTGCCGCCGGCGCGACGCTGCCTCAACTTGGGCTGTCACAGGAAGCCATCACAAAGCGTGGCTTCGCGATTCAATGCCGTATAACCACCGAGGATCCAGCCCAGGGCTTCCAGCCAGATACGGGGAAAATCGAAGTTTACCGAAGCGCCGGTGGCAATGGAGTTCGACTGGACGCAAGTTCAGGATTTGCTGGTGCGCAAATTACCGTACGTTGGCAACCCAGTCTTCTATGCTCTCTCAATTAACATCCACTTGTATAGCCCCACTATGACAGCTTGCTTGTGAAATGTACTGTCAGTGGTACTACATACGAGGTCGCACGTCGTAAAATGCTTCGTGCTCTTGTTGAATTCCGCATTCGAGGTGTCAAGGTAATACACCGCTCCACTTCCAGTCAACGACTTGACTTATTAGTTAAAAATCTAGACCAATATTCCCTTCTTATTCCGCCTCCTTACTCATGACGTGTTTGTTGCCGGTAAAACATGGACTACTGTGAGCTTAGCATTATCCACAGCCCAAATATTTCTGATGTAGCCGCCGTATCAGTTCATCGACGATACACCTGATTTGTTCAAGCTGGTGCAAAGTCAAAACCGTGCACAGAAGTTATTGGCATACCTTGGGGACTTGTCCGTCAATGGTAGTTCAATCAAGGGACAGCAGGTACAAACCTTGGTCCTTGCCTAGCACACCTCTTCTAATAGAGTTGTTCATTCAGGGGGAACCTGGTCTCAAGGCAGAGATCCTCGTCCCTAAACTGAGAAATCCGCAAGATCCTACGGGTCCACCTCTGGATACGACCTTCCCCTGCAATCTTGGTTGGCGCAATATCATTGTTGAACACGGTCCAGAAGCTTTTGCAAGAGCCGTTCGCGAATACCCCGGTGTTTTGATTATGGATACCACTTGGCGGGATGCTCACCAGTCATTATTGGCAACTCGACTTCGCACAACTGATATGGTCAACATCGCAAAAGAGACGAGTTATGCATTAGCCAATGCGTATAGTCTCGAATGCTGGGGCGGGGCAACGTTTGACGTGGCCATGCGGTTTTTGTATGAAGACCCTTGGGAGCGCTTGGTATACATGAACCCGTAACGATGCGGAAGTTAAACTGATGGTATTACAGAGATTGCTGCGAAAATTGGTCCCAAATATCCCTTTCCAAGCACTGGTGCGCGGCGCTAATGGTGTGGGATATACCAGCTACCCGTAAGTGTTTGCTTAGCCTATTGCAAGGGTCTGGAAAAATGTTCCGTCATTGACAGGGACAATGCTATATACGACTTTTCGAAAAAGGCCGTGGAGAATGGCCTTGATATCTTCCGTGTCTTCGATTCACTAAATTATATTGGTTCGTCCTCATCCGCTACAGCGTTTGAGCTTACTGACACCCTTCACAGAGAACGTAAGTAACGCTCACCTTGTGGAAGGCAATTAATCACGGGTCACTGCTAGATGCGCCTTGGAATTGACGCTGCAAAGAAAGCTGGCGGGGTTGTCGAAGCTGTAGTTTGCTACAGCGGAGATGTCGCAAGTCCCAACGAGAAGAAGTATACTTTACAATATTACCTCGACTTTGTGGATCAGCTCGTCAAAGAGGGAATCCACGTTTTAGGAGTTAAAGACATGGCAGGGCTTCTGAAACCGGAGGCTGCAAAACTGTAACGTGACGCTACCAGACAAGCATTCTGGAACTGACTGTCTATTACAGGCTAATCGGTGCTATTCGAAAGGCACATCCAGACCTACCGATCCATGTGCATTCGCATGATACTGCCGGAATCGCTACTGCAAGCATGCTCGCAGCCGCTTCAGCGGGGGCTGATGTTATTGATGTGGCCATTGATAGTCAGTATCCTGTTTAACACCATCGCTTTTGTTGGATGTTGACGCGTTTTAGGCATGTCTGGCCTTACTTCTCAACCTGCAATGGGTGCCGTTTGTATGGCGCTTGAGCAGACGTCACTAGGAACAGGTATCCGCTATGAAGATATTCAAGCTCTCAACAACTATTGGAGTCAAGTTCGGCTGCTATATAGCTGCTTTGAGGCTAACGTCCGTGCCTCCGATTCCAGCGTTTTCGACCACGAAATGCCCGGTGGTCAATACACGAACCTCATGGTACGTTCCCCACCATAGGTGGCGACGAAATCATAATGTCCATAAATTTCAGTTCCAAGCATCCCAATTAGGTCTGGGAACCCAGTGGACAGGTCCGTTAGTGTTTTATAAGCTACCGCATGGCTGACATCCATTCTAGAAATCAAGCAGAAGTATATTGAGGCCAATGAGCTGGTATTGTTTGTCTTTCACCTTGAGGCATCGTCACTGAATGTCGCACGTACTTTAGTGCGGTAATATAATCAAGGTAGGAGCTGTAGGCAAAACTATCTCCAAAATTCTAACACCTAGTCAGGTCACACCATCGTCAAAGGTGGTCGGTGACTTCGCACAATGGATGACGTCGAACTCGTTTAGCAAGCAATATGTCTTGGAACATGCTGAACACCTAGATTTCCCCTCCTCTGTGGTCGAGTTTTACCAGGGGTATCTTGGACAGCCGCATGGAGGCTTCCCGGAACCCTTGCGCACAAAGGTAATCAGGAACAAGCCCAGAATCGATGGTCGCCCTGGTGCCACGATGGCGCCCTTGGAATTCAAGAAGCTCAAAGCCGAGTTACGAGGCAGGTTTGGGAAACACATCTCGGATACGGATGTAATGTCGTATGTCATGTACCCGAAGGTCAGTCCTCCCTGCGCTCATCATTGCATCATTGTATCATACATATACTATACACTTCAATAGGTTTTCGAGGAATATCAGAGCTTTATCGAACGTTACGGTGACCTCAGGTAGGCATCATGACCAGACCTCAAATGCCTCCCTTTACTCTGTTGCAAGTGTTGTCCCTACCCGGTACTTCTTGGGACGCCCAGAAATTGGCGAAGAAATGCACATTTCCATTGAAAACGGCAAGATGCTCATAATTCGGTTGCTAGCAGTGGGCCCCGTTATAGAGGGCCGCTCACAGAGAGACGTGTGGTTTGAAGTGAACGGAGAGGTCTGCACTCTTGATCTTGATTGATATCAACAAGGGCTTACCACACAGCACAGGTCCGGGCGGTGTCCGTTGAGGACAAGAACTCGGCTGTGGAAACTGTCTCACGGGAGAAAGCGACTGCTGACCCGGGCTCCGTTGGTGCGCCAATGTCAGGTGTTGTCGTTGAGGTGAGAGTCAAGGAAGGACAAGAGATCAAGAAGGGTGATCCAGTCTGCGGTGGGTTTCTCGTCACCCTTGATGTAACATAGCTAACAAGTTGTGTAATTTAGTGTTGAGCGCAATGAAGGTAAGGGGTTCTCTTTCAATCAATCAACTAGACGTTGATCAACGTTGTTAGATGGAGTCTGCAGTGACCGCACCAGTTTCTGGACATGTCAAAAGGGTTGTTGTACATGAAGGTGAGCTAATGGTCATCTCCAGGTCATAGAAACTTCAACTGTGGGCCACAGGTGACTCGATCAATCAAGGCGACCTGGTCGTTGAGATCGTCCACTAGGATATGAATGTATAGAAGATAATAGAAAGAAAGGCTGCTTTACTTAGTACACACGGATAAATTCAAATGTCATTCTCTTGAGCTAGATCAACTTTAAATGAAGTTACGTATTATCTGCTACCGGTTTCAGCATAGCGGCTACCACCCTTAGATGGTTCGCGCAATCCTTATACAGCTCCTGGACGACGATCTAAGTGCGGTTATGGATTAGGAATCCTGGTGTAAAACATGGTAGTCTTACCTTGGCTGGCTGAACATTATTCATGAGACCAACACCTGTCCCAGCCCAAACGAGCATCCGCTCTCGGTCACCTTTCTGCACACCTTCTAAAAACTTGGGACGGATGTTGTCCATCGACTCTCCTTTTTCAAAGTCTTCGACGGTGCCTGATGCGATTCTCAATATCACTGAACACTAATCGATTGATTACGAACGATTTCTTAGTCCTCTTCCATCGATGCCTGCAGGCCAACCAAGTGTATTACGGGCGTAATCAAATGCCATGGTCCGAGTGGTTGACCGGGAGTCCGCCAATGCAAGTGCCTCTTTCTGGGCATCTGTATAGGTGCTTTCCGGCGTTAACAGGAAACGCGTTCCAAGAACAGCCCCCGACGCGCCAAGGGCGAGCATGGCTGCGATCTGTGCACCAGTCGCTAACCCTCCTGCTGCAAGGACTACAGGGGAGTCAGAACCAAGTGCACCCAGCACCTCTGGCAGCAAAGTCATGAGAGGCAATGCCTTTCCAGGTCCATGCCCTCCAGCTTCGACACCTGTAGCAGATTAGTTTTTTTTACATCAAGAAGAGTAGAAAATGTCTACCTTGTACGACGATGACATCTACTTTCCATTCTCTTGCAGCGACAATTGCATCGTCCAGGAACGAGGTTTGTATGAAGATTGCGACTTTTGTATCACGCCCCAAGTTGTTCTCGTAGTCGCGGATGAACTGGATATGTTGTCCAAGTTCCTGTCCGAACGCTAGCCAAATCGCTTGCACGTGGTTATCGAGTACAATGGAAAGCAATTCATTAGCTCTAGACGTCGACTTTTCCAGCTGCCAGCCCAAGAATCCAACGCCGATTGGGAGCCTGTCTGTCGTGCAGCTGCCGGTCAGGTGCGAACGTGCAATGTCGATTTCTTTCACAACATTATCGGGACTGTCATAGCCTGCATACCAAAGGGAGATCAGTCGAAGTGGACGGGTACGCAGACATTACCAGCAGCAAGAAAGCCGAAGCCGCCGCCAAGATAGACCTCTGCAGCTAGGGCGCCTTATAAAATGCCAAAGATCATTCAACCTCACCCAATAGTTATAGACATAGATGATCCACCTCCGCTGGCCCCAGCCATTGGAGCACAGATGATGGGGGCTTGTATCCCTTTTGTTAACGAGTGTCAAATCGTTTGGGTGCAAGGCATTTCGTTTTCAATGCCTACCAAGCAGACGTGTGATGTTGGTCTCGAAGCTCATAAGCAGGTATATCTTTGTTTGTCGATGTTGTTGTTTCTATATCTGCAAAACTTGAATCCGACTCGACGCTAAATCGGCCAGAATGGTGAGTGTAGTTGCGCTCTGTTCAGTGACGATGTGCTGACGATCGTCATCATAGCCTCCTCCAAAGTCAAAGGGTGGCCGGATGCTTGGCCTCATCAACTGGAGGCTAAAGGTCACCATCAACGACGGTCGCACGCTTACCGGTCAAATGCTCGCATTTGACAGACACATGAATTTAGTTCTTGCGGAATGTGAGGAATTTAGGAGGGTTCGGCCTAAGAAAAAAGCTGGCGAAGACACTGCTCCAGAACAAGAGCTGAAGAGAACGTTAGGGCTTGTGATTCTGCGCGGAGAAACGGTGGTCAGCGTCAGTGTTGAGGGACCTCCGCCAGTGGTTGATGAAGATAAGAAAAATGCGGTACGTTCATTATCGTGATTTTATGTCGTCTCTCTGTTCATAACCTGACAAGCTACCGATGGGGCCTGGACGAGGCATGCCCGCTGGTCGTGGCATCGGTATGGTGCCCCCAAGTATGTGGTTCTCTAAATTTGGTTACGATATCGGTACTGAACCTTTTTGCAGTGGGACCACCTCCTCTTTCTCGCCCTCCCATGCCATTTGCACCTCCTGGGATGCCTGGGCCCCCACCGGGTTTCAGGCCCCCTGGATTCCCTCCCGGCATGCCATTCCCGCCACCGCCTCCAGGCTTCGGTGGCCCTCCACCTGGGTAAGAAAGTAATTCTGTTACAGTTAATCGGGGCTTATTCGCATGACAGTTTCCAACCACCACCACAGTGATTTGGGAGAATTCAGTCTTACTTTGTACCATCGCAAGCAAAAATGTTTTCCTACTGTTGTGAAATATTACGTACCAATACTTGCAAAGAAAGGCATTTCGTAACTTGAAACGGGTAGAAGTACAGTTTATAAATATGACCGCGGTCCAGTTCAACAAGTGCCTTTGAGATCCGTCGGCTGCATTAGCAGCTTCTCAGAGCTTCCCAGGCGTATGTAAAACTTCAGCGCAATTTTCAAGAGCTCCAGAAATAGCTACCTAGCACACTAGTACATTGTATGTAAAGATACAGAAAAGACTCGCATCTATGTTGTATGGACGAAAAGCATAAAGAGGAGGTTTTTGAATCTGGGCACCAAAGTTAGTCATGTCAACATGTCATACATAACGTCTGGTAATGAGATAGGATCTCTACAAGGATTTGAGGAGTCAATGGTGTAAGGCCCCTTCTCCAATATCAGTCGGAAAAGTCGGGCTTGACACACGGCATCTCCTTTGCAAAAGACTGGACTTTTTATTGTCGTTCCAGGGGTGGCTATTGATGACTCGGTGACGCTTGACAGGGACGATAATCTGCACAGGCTATTACTGGCAGTATTCGTCGACCCTTCGTGGAAAGAAGCTTTTTGTTGCTGTGGAGTGGGAATTGGCTGCGACGACGACGGAGATGCCGTTACCGACGTCGACATGGATATCGAGGGAGATACCGGTCGTCGCAGATGAAGGAGTTTAGGGGGGCGATTAAAACTGCGAACAGAAGGCGCCGCAGAGAGACATGATACATTTTCTTTTGGTGGAGTATCTCCCGGCGGGGACCCTTGAGGAATGGCGGAAGCCCAGGCACGAATACGGGCTGTGCTGTGGTCTGCTATGGGATAATAAACATAGTCCTCGTCGTCGTCATTAATGAGTGATTGCATCGGAAAAAAATTGCAGCGGTGGTGGTGGACTGAGGAAGAGGGACCAGCCCACTTCTTACACTGGTCTGAACAGTAGACGTCTGAACTGTCCTGGGACAAAGGGTGAGAGAGACGAAGGATAGGGATGGGGGAGTACTGACCATATGGCGGTTGCAGTGGAGACACCAGTCAAGGTCCATGGTGAGAGGGAGAACAGAACAGATAGCATGAGAGAGAACTTAAGTATACGATCCCACATTCCCTCAGGATTCCGCCGATCTGGTGAGATCCAGATCACACTTTCCATTTTCGGTGTTCTACCGTTCAACTCGGTGCCTTTGCAAGCACCTCGGTCCACATTCCTAGGTACCTATTGCTCTTTCTTCTTCGCTTCCTCCTTTGAAGCCTGCATCTGTCCCTCTTTCCGTCTAGCGTATTCCTGTCCTGCCTGGTATCTACGTCTCAGTTTAGTCCAACTCCCATCGCGTAGCCATACCTGCATCAGAAGAATCCCCACTAGGGCAACCATCATGAGAACGTTTCCAGCAGACAATACGCGTATAGCTTCTACTCTTGTACTCTTCGCCTCTTCCGCCAGCGGTTGAGAAACCGTTCGGAGAGCAGGGACCGTCACTGTGAGATACACAGCGATCGCGAAGATGTACGCCGCTTGGGAAACATCCAGTTAACGACCCTTGAGTATTCAGATATGGCGATGAACTCTTTTACCAAGCGATGACCCATCAAAAAATTGGGCGCTTTCGTCCCATCTGTGCAGCTTCGAAATCAGACCAATGACCCCAATCCCAACCATACCATGAAGTAATGCCTATGGAACTGCGTTAGAGAGCCGCTTAGTCTGCCACTGGATTTTTGCAAACCTTGATAGCAGGAGGAGAAGAGAAAAAGGTAGCATAGAACTGGAAACCGTCATTCACGGTCTCGTCCGTCAATTCAGTCCATAGTAGGCGGTAGTCGACGTTGAAGCAAATGAAAAGCACGCCTGCGCCATATAAGAAGAAATGTTCTTCTAATGTGTCGAGCAGCCACTGACCTAGGAAGAACGAGACTGGTGCAAGTACTGCAGCCTGTTTGAAGCCCATGATTCAACTGCTGGTGTAAAAATGGCAAAAGCTGTGTGTGAAACTATGCACGCTTAACGACTAACAAGAAACCCCGCTAATCTTTGTTACATAATTGATGACAACACAGTATCGAACTTGGTTAGAATGGGAAATCGGCTGAATCCGTTCGGATTGGTATCTTAGGTGGGTATATATGAACACTAAGTATCTGAGATGCAGTGTATTTAGGAAGATCCCTTCCGAGGATCCCCATTTTGATGAGGCGAAGGAGGAGGCCGAGGGGATGCTGGAAGACCACCCATCATCCTTGACCGTCGATTGTCACGTTCTGTCTGACTGATGTTTACAGAAAGGCCCCGAGAGCTGGCCGCATGCAATGCTTTTGAGACCTTGTGTTTAGTCGGTGTCTCTGGTGCCGTGTCGAACGATTGCTCGGCATGTGGTGAGGTATTTGAGGAAAACGTTTCCAAAGTCATGTCGCCGTCAGTTGTCTCGCTCTCCCCATCTTGTAACACGTCGTCTCCCTCGGACTGGGAATCATCATTGACTAATATACCCTTGGTCAGTAGATCTCCATCGGAATGTTCTCAGAACCAAACCTTTTAGGGTTCTCCCAGATAAGCCAAGTAGCTCATCCGCAGCAGCCTCAGAGTACCGTCGACTGTTTCGGCGACATAGTTCGGATGGCCCATCGACACTCCCCCCATCATTGGTCTCTCCATCAACGTTGAACACTCGGTTAAATTCCCCTAGCATCAAGCTGAAAACTCCTGCAGGAATGCCCAACGTAGGGCTAAACACGATGCCAACATTACGCATAGTCATCTTGTTGACCGCAGAATTTTGAACGATCAAAATGAGGTGAGCTGTGAGTGCCCTGAGCAAGGTATAATTGGGAAGAGGAAGCGCTGCAATAAGCTGAGTTAGCTCTCTGATGCGCTCTTGTGCGTCGACGAAATCTGCAAGATCGGCATGAGTGAAATATCATTGTATAGAATGCGAGTGGATACCAATGACTGCAAGGAACTTCAAGTGTAGTTCGCGCGTAAGAATGCTGGCCGGAAGTTCTCGAAGGAAGCTCTTCAAAAGTCCTGCAATAGCATGTGGATCCCAGTACTCGTCTGAAGCTAGAAGATCAACGTCTCCCTCTACAAAAATAATTAGAATACGTAGGTGACGAGAACGCACAACGAACCTGCATTGAACCTGTCTTTGAGACTTTTGATCACGGCCGAGCTGCCGCTTAGACGATATATGCCTTCCTCTTGGTCCGCTTCCTTTGCTTCGAGATACTGGATTGCACGGAATGCTATAGCTGGCAAATTGCATATTTGAGCAACATCTAGTGATTCTTCGAGCGCTACACCGAAAACGGCCCTAGTTACGTTGACAGTAACTTGTTTGTCTCCTGTAAGACGTTTACAGTCTGCCTGGCAATGTGAATAAGATGCATTACCGTTCGTCTTTCCAAAGCCCCAGAACGACCGAGACTTGGCCTTTTCTCTTCTATCAGATGGTGGCGTGGCGACATCCGCATGTCCTCCAAATTTAAATCCCGAGGGTATTGGGGCACCATTAATAGGTGCTGAAATTTTCTTTCTGCTAGCAGAATCCATTTTGTCCGGTGAAGGTATGCGATCGTTGTGACTATGGCTGGATGCTGCCGTGGGTGGGTAAACGGACTTGTGGTGTTTTTCTGGAGAACGTCGAGATCTTAACAGATTTGCCATCCCAGGGGACTGAAGGTCAGGATAATGGCCTAATTCAGAGTTTGCACGTGGTGCGAGCGAAGCAGAGCTTGTTGAAACCGTATCCGAAATGAGTGCTGATGTGGCGAGAGATAACATGGACTGTTCTGGCAAGCTTGCTGGCAAATCAAGTGGCGGTTCAGAGGCACGGGTACCGCTGATCTCGCGGTATTCCTGTGCTTGTACGTCATCCTTTTCGCCGAGAGAGTATTCAAGTGATTTGGTAGGACTTGAAGATCGGTCGCGAGTGGAGTCATCCAAATTGACAGACGTGGTATGAATTTTAGCAAACGAAATATCATCTCTGTAAAAGCCACGGCTGGAGTCTTGACCAGAGTTCTCATCAATGGTAGCTGTGCTCATGCTGAGTTGGATTAGAGATTGTCCAGCATTGGGCAGAGCATTCATGGGTAGCGGATCATCGGTGTATGCCCCCGTGAAGTACCGTACTAGCATCTCGACCCAGCTATCCCTTTCTTCATCACTCTCAGCACATAAAACATGCCGTGGGTGATGGCCACCGGGTCCCTTCTTCGCTTCCACGATTAGAAATGCATGTCTGTATTCTTTGTCTTCGTCCGAGCCGGTGCGGTCAGTGCGTTGCTGCCTCCCAATCTGTGCACCAGTGATGATGATGGAACCTAGATGAGTACCTCCGCGCTGGGGCGGTTGTGAGTCAGAAACGTGGGGGTATAGGTGTGATACTCACACAATCGTAATATTCGAGGACTGGTCCTTGAAGAACAAAATATCTCGTTTTCCATCCACCAAAATTCTTCCCCCGTTTTGTAAGATAACCTTCCTTGTAGCCGGCTTGCATGACTGGTTGCTTGGTCTCGCGAACGATGTCAGTGGTGAAAAAAGCAATAACTTCATCATTGTTCTTGACAGGCAGGTTGATGAGCGTTTGCAAATAATGCTCTAGGATGGCCTAGGATGTGGGTCAGTTATCGTTGAAGTATGAAATCGGGACCACTCGCCTTTCTTTGGTCTACTTTCGCTGGCGCATGGTCCTTCCAAAGCTTGCCTTCGGGAAGAGTAGCTATTTTCTTTCCGATACCCTTTCCAACACTCTGTCTGACCCGTTGATCCAGGCCCAGCACATCTGAGTACAGCTTCTCGATCTTCCACCCTGATTTTCCATTTCCTGGACTCACATACACAATGAATGACAGGATCTCCTTGCCCTTATCATTCGGTCTGATGAAGGAATGCGACACGCTGATTGTCGTTGTTGGGAGGTCGCTAGATAAGAGCGGAAGGGCACGGAAATGGGTTACAACTGCCTGTGACTTGGAATTGGAATTGGGAGCATCTGCAGTTTGACTCTGATGCTGGGTCTGGGGTAGGTTTGGCTGAGAACGTAAAGGAGATTGTTCAACTATGTCGTGGTGCTTCAGCGGCTGAGAACCATGAATCTGGCTGGAACTAGGACTGTGAGTGGTACTGATGCGTAAGGGGTGTAGGTGAATATTGGACGGCGGAAGTGGGAAATCGTCAACGACGGTATGTGATCTGCTCTTCCCACCGTCCGATTGGTGTGCACGCGGCGTGGACGGAGGTACATCAGTTACATCCAGCGTCGTCATTCGTTGTGGTGACTGTTCGGGACGAGCACTAATCACGTCCACAGGAGAGGGGGCATCCGTAGAGAAAGCCGAATCATCAGGTTCACCACCACCTACGGCACCATCCGAATCTCTGACTTCTTCATTTTCTTCCTCGTCCATTTCGAGAAATTCTGTTTGACGAGGTTCACTGGATGCTATGCTACTGCTCCCTACAAGGGATGTAGTACTGCCAGTCTCCATTGGTGAATGCGTTGATGTATCTGGTTGGTTAAATGGGACTAGAGTATCCCTGAGATATGCACGGCTCTCGCTTGAGTGATCTTGGTGAGAGGTGGGTGACAAAGTGGCGCTGAGCGCTGAAGAAGTGGTATTCTCGGCTGTAAGTTTGGACGCAACGCTTTGGTTAATTGCATGGGTCTTCAGTTCGTTTGCGCTAAGATAGGGGCTACCCATTGCGTTGGATGAATTGGCGAGCATCTGATTGCTGGAAGTAGAGGGACTTTGCAGCAGCGAAGAAAGAGAATCTAAACGAGGAGGCGCAACCAGAGAAGGTTTACCTAAAACTGACGACACTGTATCCGTCGAAACTAATGCAAGCTAAAACATAACAAATCGTTATAGAAGGATAGCAACGCACGGTTATTGTCCGAATGTTGCATAAAGCCATGCCTGCTGGACCAGTCGCGCTTGGCGGAAGAGGTGCCAATGCCCAATTTAGCCTTATAAGAGTCTCTTTCTGCTCGGATGCGGTCAAGTTCCTTGAGAATCTGGTTATAGCCAGCCTTCTGCTTTTCTAGGAGCCTCCACAGCTGAGTATTCTGAGCCGAGAGGGAGTTACGCTCGGTGATTGCTTGCTCAAGGGCAGCGAGTTTAGGATCAGAGGCATTTGTATGAGCGTTGATGAGAAGATCTGCAGACAAAGGAAAGGAGGAAACAGAGGGACGTGAGGGAGATTGCTGGGAAGACATGGGGAAGGGTTGGGTTTGGCGGTGACGAGAAGGGGTGTTGGCCATGTCGGGCGTCGAGGTCGTCAACGACGATTTCGAATATGTCACGCCTCCCATGTCATCACTGTTACGCTCATTCAGACGGTTGTCCACCGCTGCTCATATTCCTGCTGAACATGCCGTCATTTCAACTTTCGATCTCTTTAGCATCGGAGGCATGTCTCCCTCCCTCCTTCTGCCCCGCTTCCAATTCATCCTTTTCTATAGTCGGTCCCTCTTCTTCCCACACTGTCGGCCCCATGCGAGCCGCAAACATCTTCCTGTCCGACATCAAGCAATTCAATTTACTTGATAAGGCATGTCGTCCCAGTGATTGTGCCGCATGTCCTCACCCCCACTAGGTCCACGCTGTCAAAGTGACCTTGTGAGTTGAATCCATCATCATCCGATTGACATAATCCTGATCCCGGTCCAGGTATGGCTCGCTAGCGGCCACAGGTAATTGATATCTTGTCTTTGTGATTGGTCCTGATCCAACTCGTCTCCACAGGGAGAGGGTATGTCCATTCTTCCCGTTCCAGCCGATAACTAATGTGACGTCAGACACCACACACCACAAGCAATTCTTCTAGGACTAGAAGGTTATTCTTGCCGCAGCTTTGGTTTTCAATGACTAATCTTGTGCATAGGATCTGATCCGGAGACGGTGGACGCCAGTTCCATACCGTCGCGGTATGCTGACATAGTGACCAACAAGAAACTCCTTCTAGATGGCCATCACAAAATCAATTTTGACATGGATAAAGACATGCTATGGCGATGGGATCAAGTCCTCAAGACTCATTCAAATGGAATGAGGTTTACTTGCTTTGGCCCAGATGGCAGCCTCCTGGCTACGAATGAATACTTCAGCGTTGGTGGTGGTTTCGTGGTCAATGATAAAACGAAAGGTTGATTGAACTTCATTCTATGTCGCGTTTATGCTAAAATCTGCTAGTGGACGAGAATCTTTTCTATAAAGGTATTGACAAAAGGACCGTTCATGGTGCAAGGTTGCACCAAAGCCACTCGGTTTCGGAGCCAGAATGCAAGGAGGAATCTTCACAACTCAACTCCTCCACCGCTTGTAATGAACATCCTCCTTATCCATTTGATTCTGGAAAAGCGCTGCTCGTTCTAACTAAGAAACATAATGTAGGTTTAACGCGGCATAAGGGAATGATATTAATTGTTTTTCAAAAGTTAACAATTGCACAAATCGTCTATAATAACGAAGTCAGTATCTTGTTGACATTCTTCAACATGTACTCATACTACTTGAACGAAAGAAATATTTTGGTTACACTGATCGTGAAATACGTGACCAGGTATTTAGAAGGGGGAGGCGAAAAGGTTCGATCTCTGATTCATTTGACAGTTAAAGCGCATTTGGCGCGTCATGGACGATTGTATCTGGACTGGTGTTTCTGCCACTGAGCCAACTTTGCCAGGTCGTCTGGGTCTCAGACGACGAGCGCCTGCGCTGTATCGTCGGCTCATGCGTGGGTGAGAGAAGATGTTTCATTTGCCGCAACTTGTCTGATGCAATTTACGAAGGTTCTACCCAGGGATAGTGTCGCCGATGTATATGGCGCTAGGCCCTTCCTCGACTCCGCGAAAATCTATTGAAGAAGGGGGAACTCAAAACGTTGACAATAACAACAGACCCTCTGATGGTCCAATAACGCGGGTAGTTGGCTCGTTTGACCATTCAATCCTGCCTTTGCCCCCGGTAAGTATTTGGGAACAGTTGCGGAGGACAAGCTGATGCATTGCAGAGGCGAATGGATATTCCAACACTGGATTTCTTGTCTTGTTATGCCATTGCAGTCAACGAAGTTAATGCCGCAGGTGGGCGGATCGTTACATCACCAACAAATGGTGCTGCTGGGATTATCCCTGCAGTTCTCAAGTACATTATTGAAGTACGTGATTCTCTAATTTGCGGAATCATACCAATTCTCCAGTCCAGTTCATCAGTGACGAGCCTGAGAAAAGCGTGCAAACCTTCCTCCTTACGGCTGCTGTATGCGCTCATCAAAGTCCTCATACTCGCCCTCTTATGTATTGAATAGGCTATTGGCATGCTCTTCAAGAGGGGCAGTACCATATCCGCTGCCGAAGGTGGTTGTCAAGCTGAAGTAGGAGGTGCGATATATTTGATCTTTATTTAGCGCACATGATCACTCAGCTACTAAACAGTCGCATGCTCGATGGCCAGTGCTGGGTTTGCAGCTTGCATGGGGGGTACGTGGGTTTTCATCGAGTTGCTTATTATCTAAAATAATTACGTAGCTGCCCCCGAGATAATCCTACAGGTATGCATTATTGAATGCTTGTATTTTAGCTGAGGCTAAAGTTGATTCCATAGGCGGCCGAGATTGGCATCGGTGAGAATGGATTTATGCTGATAGTTATTACACTTACACTCCTTCAAAAAGAACATAATCTAGGCCTCACTTGTGATCCGATCGATGGTCTGGTTCAAGTACCATGTATTGTACGTGTGTAACTTGTGAATTTTCCCTGAAAACTTCTGACGTTGATGGTTAGGAACGGAACAGCTTAGGCGGTGGGATTTCTGTCAATTCCTGGAGAAGGTTATTGACGACCAATGTTAGCGGTCAAGGCCGTGACGGCTGCGCAGCTGTCTATGGCTAGCCATGGGGTCCACCGGGTCACATTAGATGAAGCAATTGAAGCCATGCGATTAACTGCCGCGGACATGAGTGTCAAGTATAAAGAAACTAGTCTTTCCGTAAGCTTATCCTCCATGATTGATGGCCATGTTGATCGACCATTTGGTGCCATTACCAGGGACTCGCTGTGCGTGGTACTTTTTACACGCCTGTTCCTTTCACTGACATTCGATATATGTAGACCACTGTCAAGATACCATTGTCGGTTCCGGCATGGTGTGTGATCCTTCATTTCTCTCAGCGGAGTTGGCACCAAGCTAACTTTGAGTTAGCTAGATACCATGGAATGTACTGCGAGCCGCAGCGAGCGCTCATTAGTGTTGAAGTATATACATAGAATAGCCTTCGGTATAGATAATCTCTTTGGATACTCACGCCACAATGGCAACCACACTGGGCCCTCCACGATCTGTACCTGGTCTGGCTGTGTCACTATACAACCTCCTATGTGAGTTCTTTCGTAAATAATGGCGGTACCGGCGCAGACGTAGCCTCAACTGAGACACCGAATATGCAGTGCAAACCAGAGGGAGTATATAACCGTAGTCGTCATTGTCAGTACAACCCCTATTGTTATCATGGCACCACCCCGTCTACGCATCCTCGCTGGTCCATCGCCAGACTCGCTAGTACCCATCACTGATATAGTGAACACAACATCGTCATATAAACTCTCATCGGAGCTTTTTGAAGGCGAGATTGCCGTCCATATTAAAGATTTCACAGACGAGCATGGTCAAGTTCGGTCTTCAGACTACTTCAAGCGGGAAGATAGACAGGGTGTGACATGGAGTATCCAAGTGTCAGGTAAGTGTGTTCCCTCCTTGCCTTTCTGTTATTCTTATCAATTTACTTGGAAACGCCATGAAGGCAGGTTCTTGACACCAATCAATGCGAACGATATCATGTTCGGCAATATATTCGATAGAAGATTAAAGTTACCTACAGGATTTGGAGCAGCGCTCAGGTTCATGCAGTATGTCGCATCTATCCACGCTAATTTTCTCATGCTTACACGACCGTAGATTTATGGATCCAACACTAGAACACGATCTCTTATCACAGACAAAACCATGGGCGTTGTCCCCCTTAATCGCCACCATGCCACACTTTTCTCATCAAAACGTTCCTTCATCTGATGATACCGATGCTGATTCCATCTCGTCCTCGCTTTCGACATCGACCTCCTCACAACGACCCGGAGGAATGGTTCGAGAAGTATCTATAGACGCTCAGGACAATGCTTCATTATTAACGAGGGTATTGAGAAAATTCGGAGAAAAGAAAAGCAAGACCTTGGACGGGCCAAACAAAGATCTTCAGTTTGACAACGCGTCACAGAGGCAAAAGTATTTTAGGGATGCCGAAACGAGGAAGCAGGTTGAACTTGGCCCTCAGGTGGGTTTACTCCTACTCGCTCCTGACAAGTTCTGCATGTGTTCATCTCACAGGACCTCATATCGACGGACTTTTGCTATGGCTTTCTTGAGTTTTGTCCCTCGCTGGCGCTAAGGCTGCCGGTCGGCCTGACTTTTGATCTTATGCGGTATTGGGATAAGCACCCTGTAAGGTTTGTTTGCTGCGAGAGGAAGAAGGTTACGGAGACGGAAAAAGAGGGAGAAGATCCTTGGGGACGCATGTTTTGGTGTGTAATGATTGAAATTGCAGATTCATAGGAGGGTAAAATAGCATTGTATTATGGGTGCGAGTCTATGATTTCATTCATCCAGTTCATCTTCCTCTTCACCCTCGCTGTCGCCCAGGAGATCCTTCATCGCCAAAGTCGTGGCCATCTCTATTGCGGCTTTTGACATGCGCGGGAGAGCGCCAGGACGTAGCAGTGGATGATGCTTCTCATCAAGTTCCTTTTCTTCTTCCTCGTCGTCTTCGTCGCTATCTGTTCCTGATCCAACTCCTTCTGATCCGTCCTCTTTTTCATTATCACTAGAATCACTGGAATCAGAACCACTTCCTGGAGAATCTTCATCCGAACTATCGATAGCAAAATCATCATCTTCCTCGTCCTCGTCGTCCCCAATCTGGTGAATGGTTATGGGGCCTGTATGGACCTTTTTCTTTTTCTCCTTCTCCTCTTGTCCGTTATTGTCGTTATTTCCAAATAAATGTCGATATGTTCGAATCCACTGATTAATGCTTTCCAGTTCACGAGCATCAATCATATTGAACTCGGTCTCGATTCCTACATCTTCCTCGTCCTCTGAGAGTTGTTCCTCGTTACTAGCGCGCTTCCTCGCCAACGTGAGGGAACAAGTCCTGCCGCCAGGATGGGCCAGCAGTCTCAATCCTTGACTTGTTCCAAGCAAGTCTTCGACAGCCCAAAACTCGCATGGCTTGCTTTCGCCCCATAGAACACCTTCTTTCATGAACCATAGACTACCGACTTTGGCTGCACGATATGCCTCGACAGCTGGAATGCCACCCTGTCCGGCTGTGTTGGCGCCATATCCAGAACACCCGCTTTTGAATACGTCAGCTGTTGGTTCGAGGAGTTGTATCCCAAGATGAGACAGAAACGTTCTCAACGATGGCAGAGTTTTACCGCCTTTCGTCGTTGTCTCCACTTGTGGATCTGAGTCGGAGTTGCTGCGCCTGGTAGTAGTAAGGGGTGAAGACGCTATAGCATCAATCCCAAATATGACTTGAGGGGAGGCTTGAGCTGAGGCAGTATTAGGCTTTCCGCGAACTGGTGCATCAGAGGATATCAAAACGATGGTCCAATGGGCCTTGCCCTTTCCTCTCGTAGGCAATAAGAAAGCGCGCCGCAGGCTTGAGAGGAGCACAGTTGCCTCGGTAGTGTGTGTGTCTAGGGAAGTGAAGCGAAGCGCCCGTTCATGGATAGTGATGTCCACTTTTTTTCGGATGGGGGAGGTGACGGAGAGAGCGTGTAGCGTGAAGAGGGACAGACCGACATCTTCTGAACAGTCCTGGTGTCCATCGTTTGAACCAAGCTTCCGGCGTTTGGCGTGCAGAGGTTCGTCGCCATCGTCAGTTCGCGTTCTTTTGTTCTCGATTGAGAATGAATTCAGGACATCCCGTGCGGCTTGTTGTTTTCTGGACCACTCCGTACGTATCCCGTCGGACAGCGTTTCAGGGCAGTGTGCCCCGCATACGAAATGTATCAGTCCATTCAAGAGTAATTCTGTAGAAGGATTCTGGCAGAGTTGTTCCAATTGGGTCGCTAGCTCAGTGGGTAATGTTGGCTTGATGACATGATAGTAACTAGTCGACATGGCTAGTATTTGGTCACCTTGTCGTTCATCGCTACCATTGTCAAGTACTGAGTAAACCCGTCCTTCCTAATTAGTTATCAGTCGCACCTCATTGGCAACCATCATGTCGGACCCATTGTTCAATAAATAAGGTCTCTCTCTCCTTGGTATAATAATAACACTTCTCTTCAAATCGTACCACGCTGGAAACTGTCGATGGACCGAGGACAAATCACTGCTCTAGAGGCTACCTATCGATCCATTCTTCGGGGAGAGAAAAAATGGTAGGGGTGTTGCGATATTACTTGTTTCAAGCTTTGTCAAACTCCATCGGTTAGGCTCCTGCTACAATATTCGGACAGCATCGACGTAAGTCGTAGTATCTACAACGTAATTCCCTACTAATCCGGCTACTCGACAGCTACGCCGTTTGACCCTCTGTTCACAGGGGTCCAACGGATTAGATGAATTAGAAGCTTCATTCCATAAGCACAAGGTCCAGCATGCGGTGTATCGGGAAGACGAAAGCCCAAGCACAGGGCTTATCATAATCACTTACATACCGACTTTTATCTCTGGGATAGAGAGAGGTTAGCGTTCTGTCAAAACATCTTTTGTTTCAATAACTATATTGCACTCGCAGCAAGGGCACTTGTTAACGCTCGACATCTTTTGACTACTCTTGAGGAAAGTTGTAAATCGTAGAAGTGCATGTAGTTACTGAATTGTGTCTTTCAGGGATCCACAGCTTTGCTGACGGTGGAAAGGCTGTCAGAGCTAACCCAGGTATCAGTTCATCAAGCGCTGCTGGGACAGCACCGCTCGAGCCAAATGCAACGATCATTATCAGAGCCCATTGAGCCGACCTTGAACCATTTACACGATGTCCACCCCGCAGAGGAAATTAGGCGGGCATGTTCTGAAACGAACAATTCAAACAACAAAGCACGGTTCCTACCGCAGCGATCGAAAAAGTTGATTGGTCAGATTCTCGGACGTAATAGGGGTCATAGGCTTTCGGGAACCAATATGGAGACACCGCCAGTCCCGCCCCCCAAAGACAACCCTCGGCAGAGCAGTAAGCAACAGAAAGCGCCCCCTGAATGCTTATCTGAAGGGCACCCTTACTCAGGGGTGCTGCAGACTGAGCTTGAGCCGGAAATGGTAGCCTCATATCCTTTAGAGGCCAATAATTGGCCTATCTCAGACGAGCAATATCTAGCAGAATCGCGGTCTCTGTACGTTCCCCTGAGAGGGAAATGGGGTGTGACTATGATGTCGGACCCTGAAGAAAGGGCAAGATTCAGATCAGAAACAGAAGCCAAGCGCCGGCGAGAAGAGGAGGAAGCAAAAGACCGAGAACAGGAGCGTCAAGCCAAGATCCGGCAAGAAAAGGAGGCAATAATACAACAAAACCTGGAAGACCAGGCACGGCAGGTGGCCACTCTTCAACAAGATTTAACACGTGCAGCTGAGGAGCGTCAACGTCGAGAACATTTTGAAAGGGTGGAAGAAGAACATTCGCATCGGCTGTCAGAATTGAAGAAACGGGTTGAAAAAGAGAAGCGATTAGAAATGCACCGCCAGATGGAGAGATGGCGCAAAGAACAACTATGTCGGGAAGAACAAGCTCGTCGCGATTTGGAAGAGGCGAAAAGAAAGCAAACGAAGGAGATGTTGCAGCGGATAAGTCGGGCACAAGCGCAACTTGGACGGAGTGGACGTCATGGGTGGGTGGGGATTCAGACGAGCAAGTCACTGACATGGAAACGTCGTATTTTCAAACTCGACGGTGGCAAGATACACCTATATCGAGATGAGAAGGTGAGAAAAGGTTCAATATCGCCTTTACTTGAGATGGTGACGTGCGATAGGAGCGGAGCCCAGTGATAGAGGTTGATATTAAAACCGAAGTGCGGAGCATCAAAGAGTGGGACGAAGGATACGAGGAACTGAAGGCCATTCCGCACTCCTTTGTTGTGGAGCTCGCCCAACGAGGCGAGATCTGGATGATGTACACCGATACAGAGGACGAAAAGGTGATGTTTGACCATTTATTGAAACTAATCCTCATTCTCAATTATATGAGCAGTACATGATCCTTGCCTATGTGTACCAGATCGCAGGGTGGTCAACTGAAGTATATCTGTAATGTATTTTTCATATCTATTTTAGGCACTTATGTACCCGCCATCATTGTGGACTCCACCTCTTATATAAAGGCGAAGGAGATTCTCTTCTCCCTGCATCATGACTCTCAATACTGTGGAAACAATTCAACATCCTGACTCGCGTCATGATTCTGATACGACCGCAACAACCTCGTCCGAAGAATTTGACTGGGATGAAGAGGACAACAAGAACGGAGAAGCAGAAAATATCAAAGCAAAAAGAGGGAGACGTCTATGGCTGGCATTCTTGAAGCTAGCACGGCCAATACGTGTTCTTCTCGTAGGATCAATCGGAGCTGTTATCCTCATCTCCCCTTTTATTATCATCAACCTCCGTTTCCGGGATTCCCCCGTGAAATTGCAAGTGCAGGTCTGGTCCCTTTGGCTTGCCATCGTATGGGCGGTTAGCTGTGTCATATACCTGGTGGTCGATGCCATTCCTCGAATCGTGATTGCGACTATGAACTTGATTGGAGGTCAGGTTGAGAGTTTGAAAACACAGCTGGAGGTGATGTAGACTGCTTTTCCCCCCCGGAAATCTGTCAATAAATACTCGTTCCCTTCCAGTTAACAATGGCAGTCTCTGGTTGGCTGAAGCTTGCATTAGATGTTTCGGGGATGTGGATAAGCTTATCTGTCATCACGGCCGCATATAAGCCTCCCGGCTACTACTGGGATGCGATAAACCACGTTGTGCAGGTCACTATCAACTCTAGTTTTGAAAGCCTCTTGGCTGATAACACTTAGATCTTTTTCGCAGCCAGTATCCTGCTACTGATTGAGAAACTACTCCTCCATTTGGTGGCGATCAATTTTCATCAGAGGGCTCTGGCGGAGCGCCTCGCCGAAAACAGACTGGCTTTGAAGGTCCTTGATCGATTATCCAATGCACAGCTAATACCCACAAGGAAAGGGATTCATGGAAAGAAGGGCCATAAATCCCATGGGTCTGCAGGTGTCACGATGGAGGTAGACAACGGTCATGAATATGTTCAAGAGACTATGGATTCGATGTTGAATGAGAAGAGCGACCATTCCGTCTCTGCCCGCAACTCTAAGCAATCTCGGGGAAGAATGGCAGTGGCGAGTATCATCGTTGATCAAGTACAGGCTCCCGTTGACTGTTTCAATGCTATATTTGACGAGTTTTGCAGGTTGGTGGAGCAATTGGTCAGGTTGCTTTAAAAAATTCCAAGTTTTACAAAGGAGGAGAAATAGGCGGGCTCCATTCAGCGAGGAAATTGGCAAAAAAGCTATTCAGCGTACTGAGCGACGTAAACCCATCTAGATCTCATCTTCTCGTTGAAGGTTGGTGGTTTGTTCCCATATTATGATATGTATCGTTTGATCTTCATCGTTCCCGACCTTGGCAGATTTCTGTCCCTACTTCCGCACGACTGCTGAGGCGGTGAGCAGTCCTGAAATCTACCCCTACCCTATCTGATAATCTTCAAGCATGAAGCATTTGCCCTGTTTGACAAGGATAAGAATGGTGACATCTCCAAGAAGGAAATGCGGGAAGCAGTCCAAAGGATTTACAGGGAACGGAAAGCGTTGATTGCTGGTTTGAAAGTGTGTTCTATATGCTCATGGGCCCATGATAACTAACGACAACAGGATGTAGGGTCCATAGTTGCTAAACTTGATGCCGTCCTCCTTTCTGTTGCACTTGTCACCTTCATATTCATCTGCTTGTTGATCTTTAATTCCAACTCCCTCGCATCATTGGTCCCTCTCGCTACTGTGATTCTGGGCTTTTCATTCGTTTTCGGAAATTCTGCTGCCACTCTTTTTGAGTCAGTAAGTAGTTTCACCTCTTGTTTCGGACATGATTCAACAAAGATTACAGCTGATTTTCATTTTTTCGACGCATGTCTTTGATGTTGGTGACTTGGTGATGATAGATAATGATGTACGTGTTTTTCTTGATATAACCACGTCCTTGGCTGACTTGGCAATAGCCACTCTTTGTTCGCGAATTTGGCTTATTTTCCACCACATTTCGCAGAGTGGATGGACTGGAAGTCATCGCGCCCAACTCTTTATTGGCGAAACAGAAATTGGTACACAATCTGAGACGCAGCAAATCAATGTGAGTGGTATCCTGTACATGTTCGTTTGTAAATTTACGGCACATCGTACTAGGTGGGAATCAACAACACTGACGGTGTCATACAATACTCCAATGGAAGTCATCGAGCAGATGAAGCAGAGAATCAATAGCTATGTTTCAGCCAATAGCCGTGAATGGTCTGCGTGCTCCGTTAACATAGACAAGATGGAATACCAGAACGCCTTGTGTCTCATAGTGGCGATAGAGCGTATGTGCAACGACCCTTGTCTGCACCAGTTTTGTCTTTGACGTCGAACTTCGTGATACAGACAGACCGAATTGGCAAGACTGGGGTGGACGTTGGGAAAGGCGAACGGCCTTTATGAGGAACTTGAAGACTATTCTAGAAGACCTGGACATTCGCTATACGATGCCCATTCAGCCTGTTCTCTTGCCCCGTTCACTGCTTGGTAAAGTTTCTGCCGTGGGTCAAGGTGATCAAGGAAACATTTACCGCAGCACTTCAAGTCCGCATCTCCGTGTGCCAAATACCGTTGGTGTGTAGAGTCTGTAGCATAATGGTCGTCGTGTATGCTATCTTGTTTCGTGTTTCGACTTCTTCATGACCTTCACCAAGACGATGTAGACAGATTAGTTGACCTGGTGTTTGTGGACATGGTGTATCCTAACGCCGGATGGGCCGATGTGTGAGCTTTGTGTCCGAACCATCAGAATGAACGACTGGAACTCGTATAGTCATGAGTAGGAGGCTGGCGTGAGCGGAAGCCAAAAGGCAAAACAACAAAATCAGTACTTATTGGCTAGTAACTAGTAACTGCTCGGTGGCTGGAATATGTACAAGTGACTTTCTTCCCAGGCAAGGGAGTGATGGGGCTCAGCCGACTGCATGCCCCTACTAGCACACACACTTGCTGTACTGGAGAAAACTTGTATGTAATGACTGATAGTGACTACTGCTGAGTTCACAAGTAGCAGGAATAACTAGAGCAGTACTAGACATGAATGGAATCGGACGACTAGTACTAGTAGAAGAATTGAAATGATACACGGCGGCATCAACGGGAAGGCGGCTGTGTTGCATTGCCTTAGAATAGCTAAAATAGATTACAACATGTTGCAATTTCTAAATCTATTATGGACTTACTGAC
>KN818240.1:220596-305208 GCA_000827485.1 Amanita muscaria Koide BX008 | reverse complement strand
TTCTCTCCTGCGCAGGCTCATTCACGTCGGGAATCAATCCAGCGCTCTATTCTCTGGGAGCTATATGCCTCCATGCTTGCGGCTACAGTTCCGAAGTCGGAGCACTATTCGGAGCTAAAGCAGTGTTAACTGCTACTGCCTATGTCGTCTCTGTGCGTCTTCGTCCTCGACCAATTCCTCACTTTTGTTTGGACTGACGTTATTCCAGCCCGCTATCTTTGCCATGATGTACGGCGCAACTGTTGCATACTTTCCGCAAGCAATATTCGTTCTTGCTGCCGTGCTCATTTTTATGACGGTTGCATTTATCTCTGCGATTCGCCCATCGTTGGGTGATATCAACTTGGTCTATGATAGTACGACTGCTGAAGGACCGTCACGGCATGAAGAAGGAACTTGAATGCATTTTCTACTCATCAACCATCATAACGGTTTTTCTTGCTGCCAACCATTTGCATATATCTCAAGTCTCACAGTATTACTTTATTGGTTCAGCCATGTCTCTGAAGAAACAACCGTTGGGACGATATAGGTGCAAAGAAGGCATTGGCTAGGTTGATCTGTTTTGCAGAACTGGCATCGACGGTCAGATTGTATACTGGTATCGGTATCATGAGAGTAGCGCAATCATGCCCCAAACGTTCGATGGCTTGGATAAAGAGGTCGATAACGTGCTCTCGATGGACCATTTGCAGATTTGGCACAATAACGAAGTTAAAACGTATAGTGGTGACGAGAATAGAAACCACACCGTCCAGCTGAGAGAAACGATGAAGGTATTTGAACTTGTGTCAAAAGAGAATATCAGTTGGAAAAAGCGAGAGAAAAAAGACGTACATATTGGTGCCCAAGCCCAAGAAGCCAAGCTAAGACGTTATTCTTGGCAGGAGTAAGAGGCTTTGTCAAGTCATTGTGCAGTGAACCCAGCGGCGTGGCTGTTGAGTGCCTGAGGGCGATAAATTGCAACTTTTTCCTCCTCCAGCAGCCGGTCTAATACGCGGCAAGGCTTGGATCGACTACGAGTGGACACATTGCTCATTAGCGCTGAGCACCGGTGCGTATTCTACGAACATCATGATGGATGGTGTGGGCAGCGGTGCCGTGTGACAGCTGTGACAGCTTCTCGCCAAAAACAGTGTGACAGCGTGACAGTGCCGGAAAAAAAACAGTCGGAAAACATGTTTAAACATATCAGAGGAGTTGGATCCTTGCGACATGTTTCGCTTTCATGTGCACGCGTGACATTCTGCACTTTGGTGGGATTTCAAGTTTGACCCTCATTTCCAGAAGCGCTCTCAATAAGGATGGAGCTATGTAAGAACCAAGAAGGTAAGCTACTACAACACCAATTTTTGAGATTGTGTGGCCTGAGAATCATTCTAGTCTTTTAGGGATGCGAATAACTCCTACTACATACCCCTAGGCCCGCACTGGTTTCCTTGGTATACTACATAATTACCTAACACCGATCTTCTATGTCACAGTGCCTAAACTATAAAAGGAAAGTTCTCAATTCCGCTCTCACCGCCATCAACGTTCTGCTAGGGATAGTACGTCTGGTTGGGAGAAATTTTCATCGATCTCCTCTAGCAAAGGCAAATTCAAGCCGAAGACGATCACGACTTGGCAAGCAAGAGCGGCACCAGCACCAGCACCATTCCACGTCGCCCTTCCAGTCTCTCCGAGTCGCCCGTGCACACCAGTTGCTTTTGTGCGTGATGTTTTATCGCATGCTTCGTCTTGACAGCTGTGACTGGGATAGAACCTATCCTGGGGAGCTCAATATTCAGTAGCATGACGAATTCGGACTCAGAGGAAGAACGGTTGTTGCTGACACCCAGTCACCATTATGTAGTAGGCTGCCGGGAAGGTTGGAGGGAAATAATTCCATCTCTGCGACAGTTCAGGGATTGGAATGCACATCCGTACTGGTACGTGTTCGTCTGTATCTATTCATATCTCTGACTCACGCCCTGCAATATTCTAGGCTGATCCCAGTAGTTCTTGCTATGAATATGTCTGTATGTTCGATGTCATCTTCAAGCGCATATTCTCATAACGCTTACGCTCACGACAGACTGGTATGACTACAGCTCCAGAAATACAAGTGTACAGAGCGATAGCATGCCGCTCTTTATATGGTCTGTCACCAGATATCATTACGGACTGCTCGGGAACCGACGTTGCGGCTCGAGTAGCCAAGATACAAGCAGGTGCGACCCTTTTCTTTATACACGATCAGTGATAGATCTCCCAATAGCTGTTGGAACAACCACGAGCATTCTGACGGCAATATCAACAGGCTTCTGGAGTAGATTTGGTGATACATATGGCAGAAAGCCAATATTCGTTCTAAACCTACTAGGTGCCATATTCTCGTATGCTCCTCTCTCTTTCCCTCTCTCTCTTCGGTAACTTCTGTCTTTCAGAGAATCCAGTTTCATACTAGTAATGAGGCCCAACACCATCTTCAGTCGTTATGCAGAAATTTTCATTCTATTTGGGCCAATTGTAGAAGGGCTTTCCGGAGGGCTGGCTACGTTTCTCGGTCTTCTTCATGCGTAAGGCTATCTTGCTCCAGTACGTATACGAACTTTTGACACCCATCCTTGTATACTGTAGGTACATTTCAGATTGCACCCGTCACGGATCTAGGTACACGGTCTAAAGCTGATGCGGTATACCAATCCCTCATTTTTCTGCAGGTCAAAAATATTTTCAACTATTTATGGGATTTTTTATATCGGCTTATCTGCAGGCCCATGGGTAGGAATGTTCACATGTCTCAAAGCTAGACTGACAACGCCCAGTTTACTGGCATGGTCCTGTCCCCAGGCGCATCCACTGATTTGTACTTCTACATTAGCATGGCAACGCTAGCCATGTCACTTCTATATACGCTCGCAATCCTACCAGAGTCACGCAAGAGAGAATCGGACGTTGACTCGAGCCATAGGTAAGGCTCCAACCGTTTTGTATACGTTTACTCAGCACAGCTTGAGTATACGGAAACGGTTGGATAAACCGTTTAACTAACTATATATGTTTAACTTAAACAGTATACTGTTAATATATACAGTTATAGGAAAGGTTGTTTTTCTTCGTTGTCACCATGCTTCTTGGGCCTTACAGTTACTATTGGTGGCGCCCATCCCAGCGCAACAACGTAGTTCGACCTCAAAGATACCAATACTACTGGTCCATAACTAAAACAACGATATTAAACGATTGGGTTAGGGTCTCATCTCGCCAACATCATGCATCAATCATGTCAACCGACAATGCAAAGCTCCATGTACATCTATGACAGTATGACTCAACTTCAAGTTCGAGTCCCCAGCGGAGCCCGGGCCATCCAATGTCACATTCTTGAAACTAAACAGGATGTCGATCATGTCGGGATTGGCCTGTTCACGTTTTGACCAACGACAACGTGTCGATTCTCGAACCTATAACTCAATCTTTTCTGATCTCTTAGCGGCGAGTGCTATCCCTGCTCCCTTGGGTCTTTGGCTCACAGTTGTCTGGATTAATGCAGACGATCCACTTCTTCTAGGTCTCAACTTCACCAAATTTCATTGGCAGATGAAGAACGGGCAGAACGGGTGAGATGCGTGGAGCAGGCAAAATTGGTGGAAGAGGGAGCGAAGAAGTGCAGAAGCCAATGCACCATTAACCAATCATGTCACCAGCAGGTGGAAAAAATGAGTGAGTGCCGTTTTTCTTCACAGCCTCAGTCTCTCATACCCACACACTCAATAATCGACGACGGCTTGGACGGCGACGTATTTCATTTGCAAGATACTCAATATAGCGCATATAGGAAGGGTTCCGGAGCTAGGTGCGTGGTCGGAGGACTCGGACTAGTAACGTACCATCCATTGCATTTTCATCGCCTCTCCAACTGATCAACTCTGATTTTCACGTTCTAGGCATTTAACTTCATTCAACGGTTGGGGCCTTAGGCTGTCACTAGATCATCGTTCTATTCGCCTCGACAGACATGCACGCAAGCAACTGAACGCAAAATACATTCTTCCGTGAGGTAAATTCCTCATTTAGATGACAAGGTGAGTGATACATTACCAAGGATGATTGGTGTCTGACACGAAATCCGAATAGAAGCTTATCAGATGGAGCAAGCCAGTCCCGAGTCAGGGGATAGAGAATGGTCTGTGGGACAACTCAAAGTTGTGCATAAGTCCGGCCTGCGCATTTCATACTGCTCATGCTGAAGACAAGGTGTGATTCTTTGAAATTTTGATGTTAGACATGAGTTTGTCGAAGGATATCACACTGCTGCGAGCTGAGGGACTAATCCCTTGTCTTGTCGTACAAGTCAAGGAACGTGGACAGACGTGACGTCTAGTACTTCCGTTGTTCGCCCTGTTCCAGCTGCTAGCTCAGGCTCTCGGTCAACCAACTCGCTCGCTCTCGCCTTGTTCTAATCGTTCGCTCTCGAGTCTCGCCCCATTTGCTCTCACCTTGTTCCAGTTGCATCAGCGCTTCCTTGCCCTTCAGTTACCTGCTTACATGAAACCATCTAACCATCTATATACCGTTTAACTACTGACTAGGTGACCTTCACCACTGGGCTGTAAACGTAAACGTAAACATATACGGTTAAAACCGTATAAAACGGTTAGCTAGATAGAACGGTTGGAGCCTTAGCCATAGGACGAACGAAAATCAGATAAAGCCATCAGCACTGGTTGTTCTACACGGCTATATTCTTCGGTTTCTTGCAGCTCTGGTGTCCCCGATCGTAATGTTTGCTCCTCGTTCTCTAAAAGGCTACCCACAGAAGAGAACCTATATCCTGACTTTTCTAGGGTTGGGTGTATTCATTCACACCGTCTCTAATGTACGCACAATCCAGTCTGCGTCAATTATTATTATTGATCATTGAGCCTGATCAAAGGGTCTTTACCAAACTCGATACGTTTTTGCTCAACATTTGTACTCGTGGTCAACCGCTCAGGTAAGCTTGATTGGCAAGATGACGTTTGTCTGACATTATCTGCAGTTGGGGTACTACGTGTCACTTCTGTCGATAATAAAAGCTGCTAATCTGCTGGTCATATTACCGAGTATGTAGGTCAGATTTTACACTGCTCCAGCTGAACGTTTTTTAGTCGTAATATCATATTCCAAGCCCAAAACAAGTTCAGCCGCGACGGCTTCACTCAGTCCTCGGGAACTGGTAGCAGAACTGCAGTTTGACAGGCAGATCACGCAGGCATCGCTTGTTTTGGAATGTGTATCACACTTACTGGTGGTATTATTAAGTCGGAATTCGGAAGCAGTTTTCGTCGTTCTCTCCTGCGCAGGCTCATTTACGTCGGGAGTGAATCCAGCGCTCTATTCTCTGGGAGCTATATGCCTTCATGCTTGTGGTTACAGTTCCGAAGTCGGAGCACTATTCGGAGCTAAAGCAGTGTTAGCCGCTATCGCCTATGCCATCTCTGTACGTCTTTGTCTTCGACCAATTCCTTACTTTTGTTCGGACTGACGTTATTCCAGCCCACTATTTTTGCCACGACGTACGCCGCAACTGTTGCATACTTTCCGCAAGCAATGTTCGTTCTTGCCACCGTGCTAATCTCTATGTCGGTTGCATTTATTTCTGCTATTCGCCCATCGTTGGGTGATATCAACTTGGTCTATGATAGTACGACTGCTGAAGAACTGTCGCGGCTTGAAGAAGAAAGGACTTGAATGCATTTTCTACTCACCGACCATCGTACCGTGTATATCTCTCGAGATCTCAAGTCTCATAGTATCACTTTATTGGTTCCTTTTGTGTATTTCTGTCGTCGATGTCCGCTTACGTGGTTTACTATAAATTTTCAATGAGCGCATGGCATGTCTCTCAGCATCATGATTGTTCCTACCTTTCATACAATGGCTCGGTCTACCCGAACCTACCCAGCCAGAAAAAGCAAAAAGGCGAGGAATAGTATCGCAACAAGTACGGTACTTAACAGAGCCACTGTCACCTTCAATGCTGAATCGGTTACAGTCACTACTCCGTACACCCAGCGCCACACTGGCGCCACGGGCTACGTGTTTCGGTGCCATTTACTATTTCCAACTCAGCGAATATCCCAGTAGCAGGTTTGACATTTTTCCAAACGCTTCGATGTCAGAATAAATGGAGCTGGAGGTTTCCCTGAGACGATTCTTGCGACATGTTTCAAGATGCCCTTAATACCTGTCACCATGATAGCTGATAGTCTATTTGCCCATCAAAAAAAGACCCATGTACAAGAGAGAGTATGCCAATGTACCAAATACAACCCAGAAAAAAAATTATGCGATCGTCGTCTTTTAAGCAAGTGCAGGAGGTACCGAGGCTCCACAAAAGCCTCAGTTCAATCCCTAGCAAGTGATCAGTCATATCCGGTCTCCAACACCAGCACAAAAACACACGCTACCGATCCGTGAAAATGCCAGGCAGATCCTTCATATCCAACAAATGCACACCTGCCTCCTCCAACTCTGCTTCAATCTCTGCCTCAATCTTCTTTGCCGGCGTAATCCCTCCTCCGTGAAGAACTTCAATCCTATCGTACGTTGCATGCGCTCCTCGGATTAGCAACACCTCGTTTCCTCTCGCCAACGCCGCACTACACGTCGCTCTGATCGAAAAATCCGTCTGAAATCCAGCCACGACAATCTCTGCATCCTTATGGATGATGTCCCCCAAATTCGTCCCAGCAAATGCGTTGTTCTTCATCTTGTCAATCACCACCTCCCCAGGCTGCGGCGGGAATATCAACTCCCAACCAGACGCTCCTGGTTCATCAGGGTCGCCTACGTCCCCGGTGTTCCGGACTTGTATGATCAGCGGTGGTGGGCGAGCCGACCGCGCTTGAGTCAGGATCCTTGCTAGGTTATTCCTCACGGAATGCGAGGCGGGAACGCCGATGGGAGGGTCGGCGAGCATGGCGACTTGAATATCGAGCAAGAGCAGGACATGGTGCTTGTTTGCAACTATGGGTGTAGGGTTGTTGCCATTAGTAGTGGTGGTGATGGGGCTGACGAGCTCGTCTGAGGCCGAGATAGGCATCCGAAACAGAGCCTCCTCGCTGTCCTTTGACTCGTGCTCGACGACGCCGCCGTTGAGGTCGCTTGAGAGGTGTGAAATCGTCATGTCACACTGTGTGACACTTGGGTTCACTAGCATTCTGGAATCCATCCCTCTCAAGCCGTTGTCCAGCTTTCGGTCTCGTTTTCTTATGAAGTTTAGGCAGGTCCTTTTGGTATCTAGTCATTTTAGATTAATGTGCTGAGGGTTGTTAGCTCGTCTCTCAAGTTCAACGCCGTCGCTGATTGGTGGGACGACTACATTGCTTATGATACCCTCAAGCGTCGTATTTACCAGCTCGAAAAGCAGCTGTATGCTCAACCACGAGGGCGTGCTACGACCTCTGCAGCATACCGAGACGACATAGAGACCGGAGCCCGAGAATCTCTTTTACAGCATCAGGAATCCGACGCCCTCTTCCTTCCTTTACTCGACCGAGAGCTGGCGAAAATATGCAACTTTTACAAGACCCAGGAGAAGGAGATACTTCAAGAATTTGGAGAGATAGATCGTTACGTTCAGGAGCTTGAAGAAAGAGGCGTACACGGTTACGGAACTTACTATGACGAAGACGAAGACGACGACGACGACGATGAAAGTATAACCCTTCCGGATTCGAGTCCTATCGGGAGAAGACGGAGACCGCTGTCAGAGTCCTCTTTCAGGAACCCCCAACCTCAACAGAAACAACCAGCGACCACCACCATCATCGCTGTTACACGCGAAGGGGGCGACAGGTCTCCTACTACCCAACCAGCCTCGCCAACCGACTCGGCCAGTACACCCCATGCACGCTTTACAGTTCCCTCTTTGTCGCCTGCTCATCAATCACGGCTCCACACTTTTCCGAGGAGGACGAGAACCCGATCGAGGAGTGTCGGTGCACTAGGTGCTTTTACCACCACCCTCCAGAATCTCAAAGACAGTTTCACCTCGGGTGGTACTCATGATGGCCTCAGAGATGGGACCGACGGCGATGGTGGAGCGGCGGAAATCAGCATCTGGACATCCTCATCCAACTACGCCTACGACACTCGTCTCCTTCTCAAACGGCGCATGACCACGCTCTACATCTCACTGACCAATCTTCGGTCCTATGTCGAACTCAACTACACCGGTTTCCGTAAAATTCTCAAGAAATACGATAAAGTTGTCCACTCCGACCTTTCAGGTTCTTACCTTGACAAGATCAGGCAGTCATACCCTTTCAAAGAAGAAACGAAGGAATGCTTGGAGAGCACCGTCGACAGACTGATCGATCTTTACTCCAAGTGCGTTACACTCGGCGAAGCCGATCAAGCGAGGACTCAACTCAAAGCTCACCAGAGGGAACAAATCGCTTGGGAACGCGATACCGTTTGGAGACTGATGATCGGTCGTGAGCGCCGAGGCGAAGTAGCCAATATCACAGGGTTGACAGGCGTTGTTGAAGAAGTGACTTCCGATGGATTGGGAAGTGAAACCATGGGAGGAGGCGCGAGTCTTGTCACAGTCCGTGAACTAGAACCTGCGTTGTTTAGAATCACGCTTCCTGGGACACGAACGAAAGAAGGGAAGAGGAAGGCATTTAGAGTCACGAAGAGAATGTTTTGGTTCGTACTGGCGATGACTTGTTTAGTTTGGTTGTCGAAGAGGAAAGTCATCCATCATAAAGGAGAAGACACGCGTCCTGCCAATGCCTGTCTCGCAGTGTTGGTATTTTGTACGATTTTATGGGCTTCAGAGGTATGGTCTCTTCCTCACTCTAACATAATTAAATCTCAATATGCCATTGCAGGCCATACCCTTATTCGTCACATCCCTCTCTGTTCCGTTCCTTCTCGTGGTCTTGCGAGCGATTCGCGATGATGAAGGAAAACGACTATCCGCAGGAGACGCCACAAAGTTCATATTCGCAGTCATCTTCTCTCCGACCATCATGCTTCTCATTGGGGGATTCACTATCTCTTCTGCCTTGAGCAAGACCAACATTGATAAACTGATCATTACCAGAGTACTCCACATGGCCGGTACGAAACCAACAAGAGTCATTTTGGCATTTATGGGCGTTAGCTGTTTTGCTAGCATGTGGATTAGGTGTGTTCTTTCATTCACCCCCTCAAACAGATGGACACTACGCCACAAGTCCCCACCATGTTCCTATCAAACCCCTCGACACCAGTCACACCGCCCTCGGGGCCCGTTTTTATTTCTTTATTTTACTATAAGCTTGACATCTTACTAACTCGTTTACCCGTCGTCAAGTAACGTTGCCGCACCCACACTATGCTTTACCCTGATTAGGGTACGTGTCCCTTTTCTTCATCAATCCAGGCGCTCCCGCCCTGTTCCTACTACGCCCCTTAATTCTTCCTTTTCCGTCGTTCCGATCCTTTCGTTTCGACATTTGTTTTTTTCCCTATCGAACACAATGGTACTGACATTTCGGTGACTCTAGCCGATCCTAAGGACACTTCCGAGAAACTCATCTTTTGCGCCATGTCTGATAGTCCGTCTTTTTTTTTCTATGGAAATTCTGGTGGTGACTAGTTGTATTCCAGCTCGCAATTGCCCTGGCGGCCAACATTGGCGGCCAAAGCTCGCCCATATCGTCTCCTCAAAATCTGATTGCTATAGATTATTTAGATAAAATGGAACCGCCATTAGATTGGGCACGCTGGTTCGCTGTTTCCTTGCCCGTCTCCTCTGTGTCTATAATCTTAATATGGCTTCTCCTCATCGTGTCTTACCGTCCCTCTCGGCTTCCGCCGTCCGTGGGAGGTGACATCTTTGACGAGGATCCTTGGGACGGCTCGGTCCGGGAACTGGAAATCAAACCGATCCGCCCGACAAAGGAAACGTTCACGGCAAAGCAATATTGGGTTAGCTGCGTCTGCCTGGTCACTATCGCCCTGTGGTGTGTAGCGCATGAGATTGAAGATTATTTGGGCGACATGGGGATTATTGCCATAATGCCCATCGTGGCGTTTTTCGGCACTGGTGTGCTCAAAAAGGTGAGGACAATAAATGGGGGTGGGGGGGCGCTCGCATACGTTCTGAACTGGATAAACTTTCACAGGATGACTTTGAACATTTTGCTTGGTCTATTGTTTTCTTGGCCATGGGTGGTATTGCGTTAGGTAAAGGTGTCGTGGCCAGTGGACTTCTCGAGGTTATGGATGTTGTCATTCGTGACATGCTCCACGATTTCTCACTCTATACCGTTGTGCTCATTCTCGCACCCGTCGTCTTGGTGAGTCCAGGTACAGCTCATCTGTCTATCATCTGAGGCACCTGTCAAGGTCGTTTCAACATTCATTAGTCACACCATTGCTAGTGTCTTACTGGTCCCTATTGCCAAGGAAGTGGGGAAAAAACTTCCCGGCGGCCACCACAGCAATTTATTGATTTTCATCACGGCATTGATATGTTCAGCTGGGATGGGCATGCCCGTATCTGGCTTTCCGAACCAAACAGCGTGGGTAAAACATTACATTTCAGATGTCAATTGATACTCACCATTTATGGACGCTCTCGTGCCTGACACACTGACACACTCCGCAACCATACGTTTCGCCTATCATTATCCTTCTCACGTGTCTCGTTGGCATTCTGTATGCCTTTGGATGGGCAGTGCAGCACAGGAGGACGAATTGGGACAACCATACCTTACCAACGTCGATTTCTTGAAAAATGGTGTGCCAGCAAGCATAATAGCAACTCTGGTAGGTCGTGTGGCGTCTGGAACAGATTAACTCATTGCTCCCGTCATCCTAGGTGGTCGTAACGATTGGTTTTGTATTTATGAAACTTATCGGGTGAGTAACACCCTCAACCAATGAACTACTTGGATGCTAATAGCAAAGAACAATTAGACTCTGATCGGACGGATGTAGCAATACCATTTGTTCATATACATAGATCTTTTCTCAATATCTCGACCTTATTGGGCAAGTTTATAACATGACGTCAGGGGCCCCCGTTAAATCGCCCGATGACTTCCTCGAAAGTCATGCAACATTGCAGGTTTGTGGCGTCGAACAGGCCCGATCAAGATGTAAGCTGTATACGGCAGTTTCTGGAAGTCTTCTCGTGAGTCAGGAAGCAATAAGCTCGTGATCCCCGTCTAGCGCATCGTCCAAAGTAATTATATCACAGCCATGCGGCTGACCAATAACGTTGCAGTGGGGGGTTTCGCTATCACGGAGCATACCAAGGTGTCTATGTCGATTTAGATTTCTACCCCACTCTGTTCCTGCCCGAGCTCGAGAAAGATATCAATATCGAGCCACTCCCATCATTACCCTACTTTGCCGTGGTATGAACTAGGCTACAAATGAATTGTCATGTGTCACTGAAGGAGAAAAATTTTATATCTACACTATCACCGTTTTGGTCGCTTGAATACATAAGCTCTTCTTTGATGGGGGATGGGCTCGAACGGACCGGTTACCAAAAAAGAAAGTTCCCGAGAAACGCCTCGGTCTGTTCGCACACCAATAGGGACCCCTAGTAAAAAGGTACATATTGTACAACAAGACATAATCACCGCAAAAGGAGATGATGCCAGAGCGGACCCGAAGAACAAATGTTTTATGTATTGCCCCTGGATCAACGTCGTCGACTTCTTCTAGGGTTGCCAGACGATTGAACACACGCTGTTAATTGTGGTAAAGTACATATACCGGAGACGATAGGGACAAGAACAATTAAGTTGTCTAGTCTGGAAAATTTACCAGGAGGATTCGATTGACCCTGACAACGTACCCATCATCGCTATTCCTATTTTGTTACGATTTCTTCGAGTCGAAGCTCGATCCCTCGGAACTTGGTTGCCCTAAAGAGCGATGAGTCCGGCGTACACACACACCGAAGTAATTAATAGTTTTTGATCAAAGTGTGGCTTACCGCATGCTTCACTCGGGGTAGAAGTATTACATGGTACATGGTTACATGACCACACACAAGCGCCAGATCGGTCACACAATTCCGGATTCGCGCACATGAGCGGTTAGTCATTCCTAATCACGTCAAACAAGGAATCGAAGATTATCCGGGATTTTGTTGCTTCCGTCTTATGGTGGCAATTTGGAGCCTTACTATCATCGGCACGTTCAGGACGCCACGCCGCACAGTAACCCCTGATTGTGGCCCAACAAACTTTAAGAGCAATTTATGCAAATTGAACATATCACTTGTTACACAACAGATTGGATTATGCAGTAAGATAAAAAAACACTACTAATGTATAGATATGACCCGCTTTTGAGAACCAAACATAATGATAGCAAAAGAACAATGACGTTGGGACATATTGATACATGTTTGATGACAGCGACAAGGGCTATAGCTTGTCTTGAAATGGACCTGTGTCAGAAGCAAACAAGATTCATGCCATCATGCATGAGTCCGCATGGCATGGGTCATGGGGCGCCACTCGTTTGCTTTACCACGGACGGTGAGGCACTCGACTTTGAGCGGCGCCCGATACAGTCTTTCGCCCCGTATCAAGGATAGGTTTTACCCTCTCATCCTCGTTCATCGGAACGGGGGAAACGGGAGAAGACCTGACGCGACGGGCCTTCTCGTCTCCTACAAAGTCCATCTCAATATCTCCCGTGGCAGTTTCGTCCTCCATGCCATCTTTGCTGTTTCGAATCCCTGAAATCCTGTGGCGTGGGCTACGGTTCACGTGAGGGATGTCGGAAGCTTCTCTGACCAAAATAGCATGTGAGGAAGAGGAACGATGGGTATCTCTGTGTGCAGACGACGGCGTGCTTGGCGAAACAGATGACGTGCCGCTAGGTGACATCGGTACGTCGTGGCGAACTTGGGAGTGCTCAGAGTCAGAGGGATACGGTTGATAGTGGCCGGAGTCGTAATCAGAAATTAGTTCCGACGGCGATGAGTTCTGCCGACGGGACAAACGCCTTTAATAGACAACGAGATTAGGTCTTTTGTTTAAAAACAAACAAATAAATTAAGGTTGGAAAGCCATGAGGCCAGGGGAGCAATAAAAGGAAATACCGAAGGCGACTTACTGAGGTGGTTGCAGCAGGCCAATAGGCACCGGTCTCGATGCTGACGGCAGATCATGAGTGGTTGCTTCATCGTCCGCAGTTAATCTGCGTAACACTGCTGCCGAGTCTTGCGCATTAACACCTCTCAGGTCTTCCAGCGCAGAAATCGGAGGCAATGCGTATGGTGCAGGATTCCTTTCCGTATTGGAAAACAAAGACGGGATACCCCCCGATACAGCGGAGGCAGACAAAGGGGCCCGCGGTGAACGGATGGGCGGTAGTGAAATTTTGTCAGAGTATTCGAAAGACTTTGTCCTCGATAACGACGAGTTTCCGATGCGTCCAGGGGCGGATAGTGGGATATTTTCTGTCTGAGACACTTGACGATGTGAATGTGATGGCACCTGCAGGTGTAACGAAGGCCTTGACGATGATTCATGAAGAGTCAACGACGGGATCTCCACTGGCACAGGAGAGTGAGCACTAGCACTGACTTCCTCACTGGCGCTACCTTCGGTGCCAATAGTGAGTCTGGACAAGGTCCTTCGATCGAGTTTACCCTGATTTTGTGCATAGGCACTTTGTGAAAGGTACGGCGAGTATCTGAGCGAAGCAGATGGCGGTGCACCACGATCTCTCAACGGAGAAGGGGCAACTAAATCCACTGCGCTCCGAGGGGGTGACCGGTCATACTGAGAAATTGATCCTCGGTGGTGATACTGGTGAAGAGTTGCTTGCTGGGCATCGTGCGAAGAGTCTAGAACAGTTGCTCTCGCTGGAGCACTTGAGCTACCTGGTCCCCAACTCGGGTGGATAGGATTATCTCGGGGATCCTGTAATATCAAAGGTGGTGCAGGCGACGGGGCTGGAGCCGTTGCTGGGCGTCTTGATCGCCGCCGGCCATGATTATTGACAATCTGCCCGTAACCTGGCTGATCCGGTGAGAGACAAGTGCTTGGAAATGTAGGGCTGAAATTGAATGTCGGTATTATGAACTTCTAAGAGTTTTTGACTATTAATCTTACCCAAATAATGGGATGAGATCTTCTCTGATCGGCCATGCGACACTAGACAGACGTAGTTAGAACTACACGCACGTAAACCTCGAGGCACACTCACCGACGTGATAGACGCAATGCGACCTGTGCATGTCACTCAATTAAGGTGCGACACATGAAGATCGCCACTCACCTCATACGGCATCCATGTGCCTTGGATTTTAAGGTAGCCACCACGCACTCGGCGTATCACCTGTGCGAGGTCAGGTTGGGAGTCGATCATTTTCACAATGTCAGCTGTAATATGTCAAATTGATATTAATTACTCGGTTTTCGACACCGGAAATGACACAAACCCTTTGAATTTCCCAGCGCTAGTAAAGTAAAAATGACAGAATGATCAGTACGGCGTCCCGTGTGTAGATGGGCAGCTAACCTTTCCATATTCCTGTCCATAGAATATAGCCATCGTCGATATCCATCATAATCCATTGCCCGTTCAATGGATATTCATAGACTGGTCTAATGGGGCCGACGTCCACGGCGTCGTCAAATCGTCTCCTGGTCACTGTCTAGAAGGGGCTTACATATATCCGCGCGAGTCATTGCTTGTAATATACCGCCCTTTGGTTACATGATGTCTTGTGCTGGCGTAGGGCCTGAATCTTGGGGCGCCGGTGTTCGGTGACATTTGCATTGGTTCCTATAATCAATTGTCAGTATAGTGTATACAGAGCGACGGATGGTTTGGAGTGTACCTGCATCAGAGTAGAAGACATTCTCTGCGGACTGAATAAGGGGATCGAAAGAAGAGAAGGTTAAGGATTCCGGCGGGATATATAGTAGCGATAATGCAATTGCTGTTGATTAGGCCGAAAATAGCCAAGTTTATACGGAGGGGAAGCCCGAGATCGAAGTGGGGAAAAGTGGTGTGCGTGTGCAGCGTGGATGATTGTCTAGAATGACAGTCTAGGGCCGATCGAAGCGCACTACTGCCAGAAGTTTGGCGGTCTGAACGGAGTATGCAGGCCCAAAGATGTCGGATAACAAATATAGTTTGGGCTCCGGTAATCCTCCCTCGAAAAGGGCAAAAAAGAAAGTGTGATGTTGGTGACTATAGAAAGAAGCGGCGTGTGTGGATATGAAGCGTGGATTCACCGAAACTGCCCCAAGAAGAAGAAAACCTGGGATCCTTGCAGATGGGGTTTATAAGTGGTGCGTGATATGAAACCTTCCAGGCAGGGAAGATTTGATAAAGCAATACAGGGTTGGGGACAAAGAAACAGCCGAAAGCCTATACTCTTCTGTAACCACGTAACACAGGATCTCGGGTGCCTCTCTATTTTATTGTTGATGTCGGTCGCAAGTTTGGAGCTGTTTGGAGTTGGCTTTTACATAAAAGGGAAAGTCCAATCAAACGGTGCCGCTTTCCAGTTGAGAGTAAAATTTGAAACGATTTTTTTCCCCCGTTCCTGCTACGGTAACGGTCCTTTGCGGCGTCCCGAACATGCCTGGGAGAGGGTTTGACCATAACAGGACGACACGTAATGTATTAAAGACACATCAAATCTGACCGTGCCTTGCGCCATCGCTTTTGCTATGAACACTCGCGGTTGACATAGCGTGCCGTCCTGCGGCATCCACAAGGCCGTTTGTGCCCAGTCCAGAAGACAAGGATGCACTGCCTGCCTGCCTGCGGGTCGTGAACCAACCGATTGGCCAGGAGAAGTTTGAATATTAGGTTTCGAGAAGTCATTGATGAAAAGGCCATGAGCCAAACGCAACAACCACAGCACCCGGTGTCCGCAGAGAGGGCCCGCGCTAAACTTTATGCGGAAAGGATCCAGGGACCTTGCTCCACGACGTGAGAACGAGAGCAATTGGGGTTAAATACCCCAGAACACTCTCACGGTCCGGATATGGAAGGCGACTTCGATCAGTTTCGTCCGTACCTGAATCGTTGATCCTCGATCGATTCGCTCATGATCAGATGGTCGTCAACCATCACGTCACGAGGTCCTGCTGGCTTGCAGCCCTGCTCGGTCCGATCCTTTTGGCTCACTGCTACAGACTGCTACTCTGCTACCCCGACGGCCGCGGTAATTAGTCACGGCAACGAACCATCATGCGGTTACTCATCGCCAGTCCCACACGCGGTTCAAGCACGTATTTCTATTCAGTCTACAGAGATTGTATACGGACTAGATAGGAGAGGCGTTTCAAGGCACAACTGTGGAAACAAAACAGAAAGAAAACGGAATTTAAGCATAAGATAATGTGCCGATCATACCGAAAGAATTATTGTCCATAACCAATTTCCTCAGCGTATCTAGCGAGGACATTTCGTAATTCGGTCCCCTCTATCCCACCTCCGGACGTGTAAATCACGTTGCTGACGTCAAACCCATTAAATCGGGTGGCCGCACAGATAGTGTATGCTCCCATGTTGTCAAACCCTAGCCAATCACCGACCCGGAGTCCTGCTGGGAGTTCCACTTCGATACACACGCGGTCCATCGAGTCGCATGTTGGACCCCAAACACTGCACGAGACCATGGGCTGGTCGGACGAGACGTGGAACGAGCTGTTCATCGACAACACATACGGGTGTACCACTTGATGATCGAAGAGGACGCAGTTGAAAGCGCCGTACACGCCTTCATTTATATAGTCTTGAAAAGGAACATCATTGCGTCAGTCCCATACGATCCTCGACTGTACAATAATCGAATGAAAGACTGACACATCACTGACAGTGCTTGATCGTCTCCAGATGGGTTCAATACATGAGGTGGAGCCATAGTGTTTGCGTCAGCTGAAGGTCCCCTCCGGGCGATGATGTTCGTAGCAAGTCGGAATGCCTTGGCTACAAAGTATCGACCAGGTTCACCAATAATCCGGAGATCTGCCCTATCCGGGAAATATTCCTCGATAGCGTAGTTGAGTACTTCCGCAACTTGCTCGAATAGCCCATCTTCGAAGCCGCCTCCCACGTCGAGGAGGTTAAACTTGTATCCAGCTTCTCTGCCCATGTCAAACACGGTCCTTGCGCGCATGATGGCATCAGTGTAGACGGATGGATCATAGCATCCACTGCCAACATGGAAGCTGACACCGACAACGTCCAGGTGGAGTTCCTTAGCCTTGGCGAGAAGAGACGGGATGACAGAGAGGGAAGCCCCGAATTTTATTCCAAACGCGCACACGCTCTTGGAATCGTCAGCGAGGATACGCACGACAAGCTTGGCGTTTGGGTGGGCCCGCGCAATCTTGTATAGCTCGTCCACGTTATCAAATGTCATCAAGTCGACTCCCATCTTGCCTGCATTACGCACAAAGGACGTGGCTTTGCACGGGTTGGCAAATATGATGCGAGATGCATCAACGCCCTCAAGACTAAGTGTTTGCGAGATCTCTCCGATAGATGCACAGTCGAAACCAGCGCCTAGTGCAGCTAGCAATCGGAGAACGTATGGATCGGGGTTGCATTTTATAGCTAGCATTTGCGACAAATCAATACCAAGGGTAAATACGAGTGTCTGAACAGAAACGAACCATAAAAAGGTTGTATTTCTGGAAGACATTTCTTCCATCGTTGAAACTGGCGATATACCTCACTGAGGTCTGCCACGAAAAAGGCCTTCTCGGCGTTGATCTCGTACGCGGCTGATCTCGTAGAGGCATCTATAATCCCGTTACGGAGATAGACGTCGGGGTGTCCGTAGAATAACGGAGGAAGGCCCTGGAAAAGCCGTTCGCCTTCTTTCTGGTACCACTCTGCCTGTAAATGTACAGCTTGGGTATTTTTAATGATGGTGTGGTTTTTAGCCACGATTATTTCATGGTATTTGGCTTCTAGTTTGAGATTGCCCGTAGGCGTGGGTATATCGATCGCGCTACACGTGATGACTTGTGACATTTGGGTCAGTTTCTGTTTTTGGGGCGTTTCCTTGTTGCTCGGCTTCGTTTTGGTAGTTAGGACTGGAATGTTGGATGTTAAAATGCTACTCTGGATCGTCTAGTTGCTTTTGAGGGCTGTCAGGGAGGTTCCCCTCTGACCGATGACCACCTAGAAATTAACATCATCGATAAATTACGCGGGAAAAATTTGGTCACAAAAATGAGACAAACTCAAAGGTCAGCAAACGTAGATCCCCGTTTCGCTTGTGCGCAGGAATGGTGACGATGCGGCTCTCCGAAGTCGGACAGTGTCGACTCCAGAGAATGAACAGGAAGAAGGTGGTTGAAAGACGAGGGAGGAGACTGTCAGGATAAAAACTGGAGTCAGGAAGCGAATGGAGCGGAGATTTGACTTGTCCCGGCATTAAAATTGTCCAGTTTCTCGGATACTCCCGTCAGCCGCAGAACAGCCTCAACCGAGTCAGCAGAGCTGTCAGCGCTGGTTAGCAGTGGCACATCCATGGCCATATTGCCGCCAAAGCCAGCGGAACTTCATATATGCTGTTATGACGCTTCAGCAGTCTTTTCTCCCTCAGCGAAGGTTCCTCAAAAGATGCCGGGACAGCGCCACGTTTATCTCCCTGGACGTCGGAGGCTGGAAATAACCAAACCGAGCTTCTTTTGCCGAGAACTGTCGACGGATGAAGAAATTTTACCCTGGTTTAGTTGGAACATCTGTGTATTATATTCGCGTACTTTCAAAAGAGAATACGTAACGAAATTCCCCAAGGTACTGGAGTAGGAAAATCATGACAAGCAGCAACTTAAACGTGGATAATTGACACAAAACAGCAAGTCCGTCGCCACCCGGGTCCTCGGACTCGATGACTACTCCCGAGACTTTACGTGTCGGCTTCATTGACGACAAGCTTTTTCAAACGTTGCAGCATAAGTATTCGGAGTAAACAAGCTCTTGTCCTATGGCGGTGATGACGAGCGCTGATACATATATTGCGAAGATTACCCGCGCCTGTGGGTATATGAGGGACCGCGGCGTCCCGAAAAACCTGAACACTTAACTTGACGACAATCTTACAATCTTTCTCACCGTTACTACACTTAGATAGACTTGGATACATGAGCGAATATTGCCAGTCCCTTGATATACGGGTGAACCGAAGGCCACCCGTTCTATTTTCCTGTTGAATTTATCACCCATGTACTCTAGTATTGCTAGTGTTGCCCTGATGTCGAGTTTTCGAAAAAAGCCATTGTCTATTTCATGTTAGCATCTACTTATGTTCTGGACCCTGGACCAGGGTTCATAACGCAAACCATTATTATAATGCCGATCAAACACTGCGACATGAACACTCTCCAGAGGAGACATGCAGTGATGTTGGAAAAACATAGAACATGCAAGCTTCCATCGCATCAATCATTCCCAACGCCACAATTATCAACTCAACAATTGCGGGAGCCCGATACGGCCCCGAACCGATGAACAGAGGTTATATTCAGTGATGTTACTAGACTTGGGGTAACGACATGCACAGAACTGTGAGTCAATCCCATACCCACATCTGTCAGATATACATTTTGATGAATGATGAATGAATGGAGTGCGAAAAAACATCCAAACACATTTATACATCAATCACCGTTGCAATATAAGTCATGTATGTAGCCCACACTAGATTGTCCAGGGGCTTGGCCATTCACAAGTCGGCGATCCGAAGGGATGTTTACGGAAACTTCTTACCCTGCGGAAGGCTAGCGCCAAGACCCTTAACACAGGACGCTAAAGGCGTGCAAGAACACCACCAATAAGATGTTAACCACGAGTTTGGCCATTCATAAGTGGGCCATCATGGGGATTACTTGCATACAATGCCTCGCACTTACGTTGCTTGTGTACATTCGGATCTTCTTACCGTACGTTCCGTACAGGGGGATTTTCCCTTTGAAGAAGTCAAGAACGTGGAATTGACAACCCTCATACGGCCTTCCTAAAACATGCGACTGTTACCTGAAACAAGTTCTGTGCGGGGTCATTGGGTCGACACGGCCCGTGTTAGCCCGAAATCTCGACTTTCAATCCGAGGACAGATGGAGTATTATTGCACATGCTGTGCCCGCCATGTTTCCGAATACGCGTGGTAGCATACGTCCCAAATATATTTTCCCTCTATATTGTGACTACGGTGCTTACCAAGTAGAAAAGAATAGATGTGGTAAACCGAAGGATGTTCATGCTCACGAACCTTCCGATCGCTCGTGCGTATGTGAATCATAGTACACAGATCCAAAATTTTGTTGGTAGCGCATACATGGATTTGATGCACGATAAATGCATATACATCAGTATGGCGGCCGGGCCGCCCACGGTGCTGATGTCGGATAAACCGTATTTTCCCCCTGAGGGCCCGCACGTTGATAACTTGTCTTGTTGCCAATGCTTTTAGGCCCGATACCCGTCGCTGGCGGCCGCACCGCTTCATCTATATCCCATGATAAAATGCCTCCCAAGGGAATGTGTTGGACAACGACTCGTTTTCCCAGAACCTCTGCCTAGAGTTTCCATATTATCTTGGCTCATTCAATATTCGATAGCTGGAAAGCGTACCTCATACATTTTTAACAGCCCTGTGTTGACTTTAGTCCAATTTGGTACCCCGGTTGCGATTGAATACAGTTGTGAAGAATGCTCGTGGAAGGGACCACGCTTAACTTCGTGTATGCGCATTATCGACATGAAATACAGATTTGTAGGTGACAAGGGCGGTTGCAATACAGTCGAAACGGGTATGGTATCCTGTCCTATAGAAAAAGCGGTTAGGATAGGAGACCTTGTGAATGGCACAGAAAGATAAGTACCTCGCAGTTGGCTGCTGCCAAAGATGTAACCTAAGAAGGAATAGTCGTCAAGGCCCCATACACCGTGACTCCCCGCCGGCTCAAGGCGATAAGTATCTTGAAGTTTCCAGCATAGCTGGAGGTACCGGACGAAGACACGGAGAACAATCTCACGCTCTTCCTCTGCCACTGGTATGATGAAGCGAGCAAGAGTTAGGCATAAAAGAAACAAGGCAAACGATGTTTCATGTCCCGTTCCATAGTCCATACGAGTGAAAGATCCGAAGGAACCAAGGAAAAGAGGTTTAACGTGAGGGGTCAATGAGATGAATGCATCGCCCAGAAGTGCTGATAAGATTTCATCTGCTCTCTTTTGAGACCGTGGTCAGCTCGCAAAAAATGGCATGAATGTAGCTAACTAACATCTTCGAGTCGTTTACCCCATGTGCGAAAGGCAAGGTTGCCAAATCTCTGTGGAGACTGTAATGGAGGTATATCATCTATCCACTCATCCAGTGTGTCGAGAAGTTTGAGTAGGTTTGTTATCGCCTATACCCAGAGTAAGTGCGCATATATGCGCGCCTGGGGAAAGATCCTACTTTACTTGGCTGGTTACAATTCCAAGGAAGATAGTGGCCGATAACCGAGTCATTCAGGCGTCGCAGAAAGATGCTATAGTCTCTATAAGATGGCATATTCTTCCATAACTCGACATCTTCGTCGGTTCTTATCCTTGTTATTGGAAATGAAAGTTTTGCAGCATCTGAAAGTGAGATCTCTCGCAGGTTGGGCAAGGCTTGCGACATCGAGGTCAAGAATTAGGCGATTAGGAAGCGGCGCTTGGACCGTGTAAACTCCGACACGCGTCATAAACTGTTATAAATAACTTGTCGTCGTTGACTTGTCCCACCACCTTGAGTCATTTGAAGTTACTCGCTGTCCTCTGACTTGCAAGCAGGTTTTCTTGAGAGATGCCACCCTACGATGACTGGAACAAGATAGACGAGGAAGAGGACGAGGAGTTGCAGGACGCCTCCGTGAGTTACCCCGACTATCGCGTTCATTCACGCCCCAATGCATATATATTACTTCCCCAGTTCTTCGAAGGCAAGAGAGATGTTGTTCTATTTTGTATTGACTGCTCCGAATCCATGCACACGATGAGGGAGGATCCGGAAAATGAAAGCGCTCAGACATGTCATTTGTTCACCGCGTTGCAAGCGGCGGTACAGATTCAGAAGAAGAAAATAGTCGTTGGACCTAACGATTCTGTGGGCATACTTCTTTTCAATACAGTAAGGCTTTTTGTCTACAAATCCATGCCGGTCCGATAATTCTCCAAAGGCACGCAAAGGAAATAGCCGCAGCTCTGGCGGATCGGAACTAAAGCAGAACGTCTTGCTGTATCAACCCATTTCACAAATGAATGCCTCCAAGGTACACGATCTCATTCAGCTGCTCCAGGGTTGGTGGTATTTGCAATGATTATGTGAACGCCACTCAGAGCATTCCAGCCGCAAAAGAAGATCCGTGTGAATTGAGTAAAACATTTCCTCCTATCAAGGACAGGAGAATGCCAATCGGAGATGTCTTTACAAGCTGCAACTGGGTTTTCCGAGACGGGTTAGAATTATGTTGATCCTCGACCGAGCCACAGATCTAACACCAATCCCAGCGCTCCTAAAACTGCCACAAAACGTGTGTTTCTCATAACAGATGAACAAGATCCACATTCGGGAATTCCGGGGGCTCGATACCAACAGCTGCTGACATCCTCACGTACAACCCTTGTCGTAAGTGGCAACACTAAAATAAAGGAGCTGAACAACACAATTACGCAATACTAGGACCTCGTTGAAGCAGGTGTCACGGTGGAACCATTTTTTATCAGTACAGAGGATAAGCCTTTCGACATTAATAAATTCTACTCCGTGTGTTGTTTAATCTCCGTGGCCGTTCTGTGCATTCACCTCGAGATAAGTCCGTGCTCATGCCCACCAATGTCACAGAAGAGGAAGATATAGAAGCAAACCCCCATGTTCTCCCTGAGGCGATATCAATTTCGCGGATAGAAGATCTGTTATCCCAGATGCGTATTCATGAGATCCCAAAACGCGCCCTTTTCAGCGTGCCTTTCCAGTTGGGAGAAGGATTCACGATCGGAATCAAAGGGTCTGTACGCTGCGCAACTTTCACCGTGTCTTCCTGACCGGAATCACCAGGTATGGCCTCGTCACAGAACAGAAGAAAGGTTCATATCTTTACTTCGTGGATCTTGGAGATCGCCTGGTGCCCGCCATTAATAAGACGGTGTATGTCGATGAGGTATGTAAACATACTTTCGGCTTCTCCCTGATCAAATAGATTCCTTTGGCAGGATACCGAGGCAGAGGTAGAAAAATCCCAGTTAGCATTCGGGCCTTGTACTGGTCCCGGAGAAGAGGCAGAAGAAGAAGAGGGGTCAGGGGTAGCTACACGTGTTGTCAACGAAGGCAGTCGCGTGAGCTTTTAACCTCGAATGGTCTCCGCCGATCTAAACTCCTCATTAGCCCTTTTATACTGCCGAAGAAGTAAAGTCTTTCCGAACTCTTGGATTAAAACCTGGTGAGTGTAACAACCGCTTCCTGAATTGTTACCCCTATTATCAACAGGTATCAAATTACTCGGCTTCAAGGACCGAACAGAACTGCAATTCGAGGATAACGTCAAGCATTCGTTGTTCATTTACCCTGATGAGTTTGTAAGTTAAACAATAACACTCCATGATAGATTATCCCACGTTGTCCGCAGTCATATTCAGGCAGCAAACGGACATTTGCAGCATTGCTTAAGTCCATGGTGAAGAAAAACAAGATGGGTCTCGTGCTCGCCGTGACTAGGTCGAATTCTATTCCGACATTCTGTGCTCTCCTTCCTCAGGTCTGTACATTCTGATAGATGACGTTACCAAACCAATTTGTCCCTGTAGGAAGAAAAGATCGAAGAGGGTGGGTATGAACCAGCTGGTTTCCACCTTATTCCCCTTCCGTTTGCGGATGATATCCGGGCTGCCCCCATTGAGGAGGCTTATCGAGGTAATGTCTCCGGGAAAGTTCCTCCTTTAGACGATGATAACCATTTTCAGCTTCGGACAAACTAACGACAGCAGCACGTGCCTGGATCGACAAATTGACCGTAAAAACGGGGACATATCCGCCGGATTCATACCCTAATCCTGGCAAGTGCCGGTTGTCCTCGTGCTATTCGTGCTCACAATTGCGTGATAGCCTTGGCGTTTCATAATGACCAACTCCAAGCTAACGCTTTTCGGGAGGAGTATGACCCTGATTCTTTTGAAGACGTTACGCTACCCAAATATGATATGATACACAAGGTTCACATTTAACCTTATTATATACAGCGTGTCATGATATTCACGACCATCTGATTTAACAGCGGGCTGGAACTTTGGTCCAGGACTGGAAGGCTGCTTTAGAAGATGAACCAACTATCAATGTAGTGGCGGCAAGCGGAGTCAAACGCAAGGCTGTAGGACTGGTTATATAGTGGCATAGGGCATGGCTGACTTCATTTACAGGACGTTGGCGTCGACGAAGCTGAAATACGTAGCAAGCACGAAGTGGGCACACTTGCGAAGGTGAGGTTTCTCCATTAGTCCTACCTGACCTAAATTTACGTGCACGTAGTTGAAAAATGATCAGTTGAAGGTATGTGCCCCAAACGCCTCATATTCTGTCTGTATACATAAGATATGAAATAGGCCTTCTTGAAGTCGAAAAGCCAGCCCGTCTCGGGTAACAAAGCCGAGTTGGTGCAACGGGTGTCCGACTGGCTGGATAAGCACTGATTCTTGCTCGTCATTAATGTTGTAATCGCAAACTGTCAATGTGTACATTCCAAATACATGAGATACTTTACATATTTTACATGAGAACGAAGCCATCATGAAAAGTACACTCGGTGATCAACAGATATTAATGCCGTTAACCCTCCCTGACAACGTCACGTACGGCTTCTTCGAAGATTTGGCATCCTTTCCACAAGTCCTCGCTTGAGACATTCAATGGCGGAATGAATCGTACGACTTCAAATGCACTCGTCGTCAAAAGCAGCATACCCTTTTCTTGACACTTCTTAGTTACCCTGCTAGCCATCGCCTTCGGGCTAGACGGATTTTTGGCAGGGTCGTAGTCGCCACCAACACCAGCGGGAGAAGCAAATTCAATCCCAACCATCAACCCGGCTCCACGGATATCCAAAATGTTTGGGGCGAGGTTAGGATCGCCCTTGAGACTGTTCAGGAACGCGAACAATTCGAGGGACCTTATTAACCCAGAAAAGATCAGATTATCAAAGAACTCTTCCCGATATGTAGGCTCACCTGGCCTGAGCGTTATCGAGAACGTTCTCCGCTTTGAAAGCGTCTACCACGGCCACTGCTGCTGCACATGCCACTGCGTTTCCTGCATAAGTGCCGCCCTAGCCCGACGGTCAGTACACCTAGAAAGTCGGGCAATGAACTTCAGCACACCATTGTACCAGGCATTAATTTATCAGTCAGCTCTTTTCGGCTGATGACGCCGCTCAAGGGGAAACCATTAGCTAAACCCTTTATTGTGTCGACTAGTGAGCAAACAAAAGCCGATCCCGACCGGGGAACTTGCCTTTGCTATCACTAATATGTCGGCCTTGACTCCACTGTATTCGATCGCAAAGAACTTTCCAGTCCGACCAAATCCGCTCTGTACCTCGTCCACAATCAGCATTATGCCATACTTGTCGCAAACCTTTCTGAGTCCATGGAGAAAGGCCGGAGGAGCAGGTACATATCCTCCCTCGCCTAGGACTGGCTCAATGATGATTGCTGCGGTATCTTGAGGCGCTGATTGCTGGGCAAATAGAAGGTCCAGCTGATACAATGACTCGGCGGCGAGTTTTTCGGCATCAGTGGTGGGAGAGACTCGTTGCTGGTGCCAAAAGGGGAACGGGATTGAATACACACCCGGCTATCTGGTGCATTGGTATCAGAGGGCACGAGGACAGATATGACGTACCATAAGGGGCGCAGCACCTTGCGAATAGACCGTCTTACTCCTGGTCACCGCCATCGCACCATACGTTCTCCCGTGGTATGCACCTTGATAAGTCTCGTCATTTCCCTCCCAGCATTTGTGTCGCTCGATGTTCAATAATCGTACCTTGCATGCAGATAATATTTTGGCGCCCTGTGAACAAGCGAGCCATTTTGATTGATGCCTCAATGGCCTCAGTTCCCGAGTTCCAAAAGAAAAATGAATCCAATGACGGATGCGGCATAATGGGTAACAATTTCTCGATCAAGCGGGCATAAGGTTCATGAAGGGCGATGCTGCACTGGTCTTGTTATTGTCAAATGAATGCCATGAAAGGAACAAGATACCTGGGAATGAACAATGTTCATGCATTGTGCAGCAGCAGCCGAGCTGACTTTTGGATGGCAGTGGCCTGTTGTCATCAATAGGATTTTAGACATGTTCACTATGAGCCTTGAAGCAACATACCAAGATTTGTTACTCCTATTCCGGTCGTAAAGTCGAGATAGGTGCGACCATCCTCATAGGTAACATACGAGCCACTGCCTTTCACCATAATGCCTTCCGTCAACCGGCTTAAACCTCCCGTAATGTGCTTTGTTCCAAATTCGTGCAAAGGTTCACCGGAGGCGGTCGTCATCGCAGTCCGGTGAGATAGGGCTAGCCTTATTGGGGCGGCCGACAAACCATCCTTTGACCTGATAGTCTAGTGAATCGACCAAATGTCCTTCATGTCAATGAGATGTTTCGCTCACCAGAAAGCTGTCCCCCGAGTTCGTCGTACCAGATAACGAAGCATTATGCACTTTGTAGATGAGGGCGGGGCGGGGAGCCGAACCTAGATCATTTTCTCACACTCGACAGGATGTTTGGTTTCTTGTTTAGCATGACCGAACTTTCAACTTTCTGCAACACAAAGGTGCGTTCACGGTGCTTGTACTTTGCTCAATGGTCGATGGCCATGCAACAGTGCAAAATACGATTCCTTTCCAACCGCCTTCTATCTACGCTCTATGATGTCAGCGCCATGAATAAGTGCGTCAATGCCAGTATCCCACACATTCAATACAGCTTTTTGTTACCGACCCCGGTTTGGTACACAGAAGCTGCCTTCCATTCCCCAAGCACAGCATGTACGCTTTACATGTCTTACACGTGTATTCGATGTTGCTGCGTCTTCGACCGACACATTCCAGATGGTTAAATGATTTGTTTTTTTACGTCAAGCAATCATACATCAACACCCACTTCCCAAGTCTGGCCTGATCCGCTACCCGCTTTACACAGGACTGCAGCCTTTCACAGGTTCACAATTTGCAATAACGCTTTGCGCTCGGTGACTTTCATCTCGATGACAGTTGGAGGGCCCAACTAGGAACGGGACCACATAACCGGTTCTCAAGATGAGAGCTATTAAGACCGCGTACATCGTCACTGTGAGCTCCACTCGTTTCTTTTCTTATTCTCGAGCCTCGAGCTCGCGATGGACGCTGTGGAGAGCGCCACCGTGATGAAACACCTCCGCGAGGGGGTTATCACCTACCTCAATCATATTATCACATTACTCTTGATCAGAGAGCAACCATTCCTTCCAGTGCCCTTCCCTGACGATCCAACACGGTTGCCAGAAGAGTTTCCTCACGGCGACTGTTTCTACGCGTTCATAATACAATGGAATGACGCTGAGCATCAGGTTCAGCACAACTTTGAAGTCAAACTTCTCCATTTCCGCCCTGAACCCGGTGAGCAGCACGTCAGGTGGGAACTTGTATTCAGTGAGTTTTGGTGCTCCCTTCAATGCTGCTGGGATTTTCCTCACACACCTCGTTTATAGAGCGCCAGTATTCCTCTGAACCGCGGGTTCAGATTGGCCTCTTAGTTTTGGACAGGGTACTGTACGAAGACCAGGATTTATACCAGGTTACTGGTTCCCTTGTGTTATCGTCACTAGTAGTGTCTGTTTTTCAAGCCGAACCTGTCTATATCACATTGGCTTCCGCCAATGCCCCGCATACCTCACTGGAGGTTGTCTGGATATACTGCAATGATAGGTTCATAGAGCTTGCAAGACGAGAGGTCTGAAGCTCATGCTGTCCCGAGGCGAGTGATCCTCAACTACTTGATTGATCAAACAAAAGACTAGTCCGCTCCTAGGATTGACTAGAGTGATATTGATATTAATATTTACGTGGTCCACGTATCGTAAGTCCATGATTGTGTTATCAACCATCGGTAACTCTAATGATCTCAGTTCCCGAGGCACGTTCTACCACTACGGTTTTTTGTCGACACGAAGAAGAGTAGTTTGCAAGCACTCTACTTGCGGACTTTATCATTTCTTCCCACTCTGGGCCACAGTGGTATTTCGTATCGTGATTCGGATGCACATACAGCACAATAGTGTCTAGATTCCACATCCCTTTTATTGCATTGAGCATGTCCTAGAGGACGGCTCTTAAGTATGTATCGTGTTAACAATATTAATCAAAGACCCACTGTGTTATGATACATTGTATACAACTGCACTCGACGCAGATTCGTCAGCCGATCGACAACAGTCAAGAACGCGGGTGCATGAAGGTTGGCTTGGGAGTAGAAGAACATCTCCAAGTCGCTGATCTTGGTCATGCAATAGGCGCCTGTAGCCCAAGCGAAATATTCCACTTTGGGACAGTGGTCGGCAATTTTCTCAACGAATTTCGCCACATCTGAGTCTGGCCGAAAAGCATCGCCTTGGAACACACTTCGCACCTCTGGAAAGCATGCAAGGAGGGACACCGCTGCCGTCGGCAATGCAACATATTGGACGGATGGGAAGGTGTATCCTGTAAACGTATTTTCAAACAAAGAATCCGAGTATGTATAATACCCATTTTGTCCCTTCACTCGGGCGCCATTAATCCACCACAAGGTAGTTATTTGGATCGTTCGGAGATTTGGCATGAGGGCGAGGCAACGCGCTAGTTCAGGTACCAGCATGTCTGCGTTAAACGGTGTTATGGTAACATTGACTGTCCTTGGACATCGGTGAGCAAAGAATAGAAGTAGAGAACAAATAAATGGGATTTAACCTGATATATGGAGCCCAATCAGGACGAATGTTAGTGACAACCTGTAGTTGCTTTGACAGGCGGTTGGCAACAAGCCTCCACCACTTTGGATCTATGTTTGTAGCAAAGACACTCGCGCCTTTGACTGTGCATGCTTCGACGGTTTCCCACAAAATCGGAAGCAAGGCGTAGCGTAGCGAGCGGCAGACTTGGGTCAGATTGAGCAGCAGCTGTTTCCTCTCCATGGACGAAACGTCAGGTGGGCCATAATTCGCGAATGGTATAGATGGTGCAGGAACATGAGATACAATTTCGAGCAACATTTCGGTCGGTAGGGAAGAGAGAGAGCGAGTTTTCTTGGGGCTGATTGTCACAAGGTGCCGGCCCTCCCGTTTCCATAACAGGGAAGTACGTGGTGACATGACCGAGAACTTGAGAGGAAGGAATGTCAAACGCTTGGCTTTGAACTTCAAGATGTGCATGTTGGGCGCCCACTGTCATTTTTACGCTCAGATTGCAGCCGTGCTGTGTGGGCATGCAGTGGATACTTACGTGTAGAGGTGTCAGGGACTGAAGTTAAATGTAAAAGGACGTCCCCTTTTCCAAGTTCCATGAAGAGTTAGAACAGTGCTTTAATAGCGAAATCCTCATCATGCATCATGGGGTGAATGGTGCTAGTGACGTTCGAGGCATTCGTCCAATAAAAACACCACCTGATGGACCTGCTGACAGTTAAGGTAAGTAGGCGTGATGGAATCAATGACACTCAGCGAGGATAGAGCATGCATCAGACCGAGCTCTCACGGTTACGCCTCCCTGTCGGACTCGGGCCGAGTCAACGCCCAGCGATTTGGACAAAAACCTGCACCAAACTCCCAGTGGGAGAAAAACTGGCGATACATGATACACTGAAAACTCCCAAGAAGACCAACTCAAAAAATGCAAGTGGTTTGAAAGCCACTTTTACATCTTTAATGATTCAACCGAACACTCATGCATTTGAAAGAGACACTGCAGGCGCTTCACATCCCCTGCTTGATGTCTTGTGAATCTCCAAGGTACTAGTAAAGCATTCAATTGACGGACTTCTCCGAACGCAGTCAACGTTATCACTGGTGACAGCATTCACACTCATGTATTGAATACGGAGGACCCCACTCCGCCTAGACGCTGTACAACCCCAACGCTTTCGTGACGTGGTTCAACACGTGAGTACACATTCCAGACACGAGGGTGTTGGTCGCGCGGACCTTTATCGAGTTCCCAGTTGGCTTGATTCAATAAACAGTAAGTTTTGAAAAAGATACAATGATATGAAAGCACATTAACGCGTTTGTACATTGCAAGAGAAGTGGGTTACTAGTCTAAGTATCGGTTCGAAATCGTAAAAGTTGTCGAAACAATTTTCAAGGCATGCCTTTCTCATGAGAGTTTTCCGATTCTGTGCCTTCTTTGTCCCGACGGGCACGATTGCCACCTCTCGGTCCATCGTAAAAGCGATAAGCGCCCGAGACGTACCAAATACTATACAGCAAAGGTAATAAAGTGATTTAAAAACACAGGTGAGACGACGTACAATGACAGTATTATCACGCCAAATGTGATTGCCTGTGAGAAAGTTTGAACACTACAAACTAGTCGGAAGTCATATTATAGGTTCTTACCGAAGCATAGTTCATGTTCAGTGCTGTAACTGGAAGGACAGTCGGCAACGAGAATATGACAGTTACGAAAAGCGTCCATAGGATGCAAGTGACGTTGCACATCAAACCGAGGAGCCCATCGCCCATGTAGAATGGACCAGGCTTAAACATTACCTCGGGGTGATTTTGATACAACCGTCTCATAGCGATTGGAATTATGTAACTCAAGTCAAGCGCCATGGCGGTCAGTGAGAAGATGGCATTCACTGCTACGGGGCTAGCAAATTCCAGCAAGCCAGGAAGGATGCTGACAATGGTTGCCAACCAGACGGCACGAAGAGGCGTTTTAGTTGATTCGGACACCTTGCCAAAATATCCACGATCGGGAAGGCCTGCAGTAACTACAGTCAGAGGACCGTCGGTATAGAAACAAATTTCGCAGTACCATTGTCACGGCTGAAAGCATATGCCATCCTCGAAACTGCCTGCAAGGCAGTTTGGACGACGAAGAAGGCTGTGATACACACGAACGTCTGATAAACTCAGCACACATAAAAAATCAATAATGGGCACTTACCCAGAGAAAAAGCGCTCCTGCTTTACCCATCCGAAGCTGCATGATCTGGCCGATATGATACGTTCACTCTATCGCCTCAATAATATCGCCTGAACTTACCTCCAGGACGGCAGAGCCGGATGGGCCAGGCAGGTTCTCGCTGTCAAGAATTAGATTATTTCAGACACATAATAAGCCTTGCTTACAGGGGTCCCGAGCACAGGACAAGTACGATATTAAACAACCATCCAATCAGACCTGTTCCAATCACTAAGATTGATGCCAGTGTCCTGTCAGTGCTTAACCGTTTGATTATCTTTTACTAACCAGCGATGAAAATAGCTGAAGGCGCTATACACCGAATATCAGTCTTCGGTCCAAAGGGGGTTATGATGTCAAGTTACCGGCATAGGCAGCCCTTTTCACTTCTTCTCTGCGATAGCTATTATTACACACCGAGAGCTCCGAACAAAAGATCCTTACGAGATATGCGCAGTCGCATCGTAATCCTGGATAATTGTTTAGGCGGGTTTAGGGCTATGAATACCTCACTCACAGTCATCTGTGACAAGCCCATCAGAATTCAAAGGTCGGGATACATTCATAAACGGCCATACCGTCCACTGGACAGAAAGAAGCCCGAACAAAAAGGCAATGCCAGTGTTCCAGCCACCAGTCTGGTTGACCAAACCAGCAGAACCAAACACGTACCCAGCAGGATGCATTTCGCTCCTGGGCGTAGTTGCAAGCAAGACGATCGTAATTACTGGAAGAACTTAGAAAGGTCATCCGCCAGTTTCAGGATATAAACGCACATAATGTTGTTCCTAAATTTACGAAAACAAATCCGCTTGTGAACATGGCGAGGTATTTCGTGGCAAGTGAATTCTGTAGCACCCGTCAGCGTCAAAAGTGTAGAGTCGAGCAAACGAACAACGCACCAAGATTCCGTGAATGATCAGCAGAGCCACGAACAATCCGACGATTTTTCCTTGTGTTATATCAACCTGTCCATCCTGTCGAAGAAACAACCCTCAGCAAAAATAGAGAGAGTGGTGTTTGTTACGACACCTTGCCAATGTAGACAGCAGCCCATATCATCTGCGAAAGTCCAAACTCGGTAGATGAAACACCAGCAATTTGGCCTAAGATAGATCCGATCAACTTTTGAATGAACAATCACCGTCCTTCCCACACTTGGGCAACTCCTTACCAAGTAAATTCAGCCACCCTACAAGCCATCCCACCTGTAACCGATTCAATCGCTGCATCACGTTCATTGTTCGTTATCATCTCATCAGTCTTACCTTTGCACGATGCTTCTTCGGCGTCAGATAGGCAGAAGCCGAATAGCTGGCGGATGGTCAAACAAGGGTAGAAACAGGGGGATAGAGCAGGCGCCGCTCACAGTCCGCCGCAAGTCGGATATGCGCTCACTATCTCTGCTATGCTCGAACCGAGAGTGAAACACATGATCGAGCCAAGAATCCACGTCCACACTACCTACGGTGGCTTTGTGGACATCACCCCTGTTTCAAGTGGTCGAACGTGCGTACCGAAGAAGGACCGCCCAGAGTTAGTGGGGTATTGAAGGTAGTTGCAATACTTGCGCAGACACCCTAATGCAATATCGTTAGCATATACTGAGCCCTTCCTCGTAATCTATCATTTACCATGATGCTGAATGCGAAACTGATCTATACATGTAACTCAAATTCCGTCGCTTTAACAAATGCATATTGAGACGTACCGTGGAGAGGTTGGTGAACTCTCGTCTGAACGAAGGCTTGTAGCCTAGGGCAGCGAGTTCCTTGTCATCATCCTCCACACTGTCCACCGCAGTCAATACATTCCTCTTGTCTTCAGCTTCCATATCTTCTTATCGCGCACTCGTCGAGATGGGACTTTTCAAGGTGAGTCCAGAGGAAGGAGCCGCCGGTATTTTCAAAACCCAGACACCGTTAGTTTTTGGTGAGAAAGGGGATGAAAGAAGTGGGAGAAAAGTGTCTACAGCTTTAAAGATAAGAAAACCATGTGGGTATTGCTCGGCAGGAGTAATTCAATGACACCCGCTTATCCATGGAGCAAATGGCGATTTTGATGGTAGACTGGAGCAACTTGGGCAAGAAAAAATTGGTTGCATACTTGAGCTTCGTATAGACTCTTTGCACTCGGCGCTTTCATTATTGCCTGTATGGGCCCAATTGACATGCTTTTTTTTTTTTGGTGAGTACGTTGAAGAGGTGACGTAACATTTCCCACGAGGCCTGACGGTATCATTTAAAGCCGCCATACTCTCCTACTGGCAGCATTAATCCTCTCCTCCGTGGTATCAGGTATGTGACGATGCTAATAGTTGAGTTTTACTCACCAGAAAAATAGCGAAGCAGGGGCAACCATTGACATGCAATAAAGCGGCGTGTTGTCAAGCCAACGGACCGAGATACAAGGACTGTTGGAGTTCTTTGCCCACAATGATTCTACCCCTTGAAGAGCCGACATTCAATAGTGTAATTGGTGTCGCCACTCACGTTGGGCAGGGACAAGACGGAACGAAACAAGTTTGAATCTACCTGCACAATTTGCTCACGTCGAATTGCCCTCCGAATGGTCAGGCTCAGGCTGGTCAGGAATAGTATGTGAGCAGCTGGATTCTGGAAGGTATTGGTCCATTGCGTTGTCATTGTACAAGTATGCCTGATCGATGCTTTTTTGTATGAACCTAGATCTTACGAGACCTGCTTGGGCCATGTTTACGCGCAATTGGGTTACGCAGCTGATGGTGGCTACCTAGCAATTTGGCTTATTCTACGGGATATTCCAAGTAATCAGCTGTTCTGAACCGACCCTTTAAATCACTAGTGGCTGGTGCTCACGGTTAGATAAAACATCATGATCATTTCCATGAATTGAATGTGTAGGTGAAGAAGCCTGAATGATACCGAATTAGATATCACATGAAATCCGCATGATAATCTTCTGTCATTTCCACGAAGCAAACCTGATCGGAGTGAGCTTAGACCCAACCAGCCATAAACCACGCGACAATCAAAGCGGTGCCTGAAATTGCGTGAGATGCGCAAGGATGCGCAATGGCAAAAATGACGCGCTAATCCTGGGCATAAGCTCTCCCATGGATGGCACAGATAAGGGTTCCTGCCAAAAGCCCTCCATGACATCAATCCATCAACCGCTCATAAAGCTGAAGATAATGACAGGAACGCGCACATGACAAGATTGTGATAAGGTGTTGAACGTGTTGAACGAGTGTCTGTGTCCTGTGTCTCAGTCTCATTTCGAGTCAGTTGAAATAAGAATTCCACGAGCTATTGCGCCACAGTAAGTTCACCGAAGCATGTGAGTTACTTCCGCAACTCAATCTACGATTTGGAGGAAGTTGATTCGGCGTTGTGGAGCACTTCTTATGACGTCATTATTGTCCGACTAGCAACAGTCCGTTGAATGGGATTCAGGCTCATGGCTACCCGTGTTTTTTGGTAAATATAATCCCCTATGGCCAAATTCTCTCTCGAAACATCAAAGACCGCCCTGTCTGTCACTCTGCGCGGTTATTGCCTCGATTTCAATTGCCCGCCCGGGCATATATATATATCATGTCGCGATAAACTGGTTTTTAACCGTGTTCAACCCTTGAGCTTGAAGCAATGCAAGCAGACGCAAGACAGGGGAAGCGCACTGCGCCAGAGGTCCGTGGGGCTGCATTGGCTCTCCTCTCATTCCAAGCTCTTGGTGTGTTTCAAAACTGCCCATTGTCATTATCGCCCACCTGTCAAGTACAGGAATTATCTACTCCGACATTGGAACTTCGCCCCTCTACACTTTGAATGGCATATGGCCATCCAGTGGTCCCACCCCTTCCTCTGAAGATGTTATCGGTGGAATTAGCGCCATTATTTGGGCCCTCATTATTCTTCCGCTTATCAAATATGCGAGTTATTCACACGTGTCGCGTTTTATTATCCATTGACCCATCGACAGGTCTACATTACGCTGTACTTCGGCACTGGAGAAGGTTACAACTTTTCATCTTCCATTAGTAGTTTGCTCACCACTTGCGTATAGGGGAAGGAGGAACTTTTGCACTGTATCAATGCCTTTTCCCTCCTCCTGATGAAGATCACGCAGTAGATCGCTCGCTTACAATTGACTATCAAGAGTACAAGACCAGAGAGCCTATCAAAACCGATACGTTCAAAAAACGCCGAATATCACAGGCTTTAAAATTCCCTTTGTTAGTATGGGTACGTCGACTTTCACTGACTAATTTCAAAAAGCCCCTACTTACCATTTCGCAGTGTCTTTTTGGTACATCGTGAGTGCGATTAGCTGTGACAATTAAAGAGTACTTACTAGACCTCACGCTGCATCAAGTTTGACGATGGCAGATGGCATATTCACGCCTGCAGTATCTGTCACCAGTGCGGTTGGTGGTATCGCAGTCGCTAAGCAGTCGGTTACCAATGACATTATACCAATCTCAATCGTGCGTATGTCATTGATCGGCGATTTGTCTGTTGACGTGATATCAGGCATTCCTTGTGGTACTATTTTTGATGCAACGATTTGGTACAGCTTCAATATCGTTCTTGTTCGCTCCGGGTACGTACTCACCCCCTCTTGCTTGTTACTGTGCTCATGTTGTTCCAAGTCGCACTTCTGTGGTTCTTGGCATTGGCTGCTACGGGGATATACAACATTACTTTCTACCCTGCCATCTTCCGAGCCTTTGATCCATCGCGTGCTGTCCTTCGTACGTCACTTGTGCCTTATCTCCTCCGCTTGCGTGACACATAATAGTATTTGTCCGGACTAAAAACTATGATCTTCTTGCCGGTGTTCTACTTGCGTTGACGGGGTGCGAGGCAGTATTTGCAAAGTCGGTAATCATTTCACCTTTATCCGGTCTGTTGTCCTGACTGCTGCATGATAGCCTCGGGCAATTTAACGCAGCATCTATCCGGGTATGTGGCTGATACTGGCGATCCGGATCGTCTCTCCCTAACACTTCCTATAGATTTCGTTTACTTCCATTGTCTTTCCATCATTGGTACTCGCCTATTTGGGACAAGGCGCACGTCTTATCGTAGATGGAGATCTAGTCATCCAAAACGTATTTTACAACTCGATTCCGGGACCCGTCAATGGCGCTTTCTACTGGTACGTGCATCATGCACCTCTTTGCATCGCGACTGAACAAATTTCACCAGGATTATGTTCGTATTGGCCATCCTTGCAACGGTACTTTTATCAAAGCACAGTGAAACGACATGCTTTCTGACTCTAGATTTAGTTCGTAGCGTCTCAGGCGCTGATCTCGGCAACGTTCAGCCTTTTCCAACAAGTTATCAACATGAAGTCTTTCCCATCGCTTCGGATAATTTGCACCTCCGAGACACACCAAGGCCAAGTCTACATACCCGTTGTCAACTGGACACTTATGATCCTCACGATCATCATCGTTGCCACCTTTAGCAATTTGACCAATCTTTCGAACGCTTATGGTTTCGCCGTTGCAACGGTCATGATCTCCACGTCCATACTGCTTTCAGTCTCCATGTATTACGTTAAACAATGGCACTGGTCCGTTGCGGCATTGTACCTGGTGGTGTTCGGGTTCTTTGACGGTACGTCCTCCCCTGTGTCCGGCGATAACTATTCTAATAACTTCGACAGCATTGTTCTGGGGCGCAGCGTTCAAGAAAGTACCTGCCGGGGCGTGGGTGCCGCTGATGATCGGCGTCATTCTGTAGGTATTTTGTTCTGCGAAGGACGTATGGATATTCACACTTTACCTTTCAAGTTCTCTCGCAATGTTATTTTGGACCTGGGGAAAGGTTAGTAACTTTCACAACCAATGACAGGGCGTAACTGATCGAACGTTAATCAGAGCCTGGAAGATGCCTTTGATGGCGCTAATCGCCATAATATACTACACGTCATCCAAGGATACGACGGACTACAAACTCAAGCTCTGTCCATTATTTCTCAAGCTTCAGAATACGACGAAAAGACGTTACCTGAGAGGAAGGAGCTCATGCGGATATCAACTTGCGCTATCTTCCATAAATTCAGTCGTGGTCCCGGAGTACCACATACCTTTGTCGGCTTTGTTCGTCAATGGCCTTCGCTTCCAAAAGTTGTGGTAGGTATATTGCAATTTATCGGCCTGCGTTTTGCTCATCCATACAGGTCTTCATGTCTGTTTGCATAGTACCCGTTGCTAGAGTTCCGCCGGACGAACGTTACGAGGTTAGGAAAGTCAGAGCGCTCAAAGGTTCTTCCCTACGTTATTGTTTTGACATTGAAATTGACTGTGAAAAGGCATATACGGTGCTACATACTACCTTGGATTCCGCGACGAGTTTAAAATCGAGGTTGGAACCCTCTTTTCGTGACAAAGGGTTTGGAGCGCTAATATTTCTCTATAGGAGGAAATATTGTCGCAGTATATCATCAACGCAGAGCTCGAGGCAAATCCGGATAATGATGAAGAATGGTTACAAGAAATAAGAAGGCTTGTCAAAAGCACAACACACGTGTACGTTATTGCCGTTGCTTGTTCTAGTCCTCAGGATCTAATTGATTCATGTAGCGTTCCGCATTACCATGTTGTTTCCAAGCCGGTATTGGCTGGATTTATGACGCCTGTGTTTTCATTCATACGAAGTGTCTTGATCGAGGACATATATCGTATCATTGGTAGGTCGCATGCAATAGCAGGCTAGTTTTGATCTGACCCCCTCTCCCAGCCGCAATGTTCCCTGAAACTGGGAATTGGATGACCCCTGCTAATGAGTGCGTATCTCACGTTATTATGCGGAACTAGAATTGTTCATCATTTTGCTTCCATCAGGATAATACATGTCGGCATCAACGCAACGATCTAATATATTTGGATTGGCTCCGCTTCCCGTTTTTACTTGCATGAAGGACGTATGATATGCTGTAGTAGTAGTTGTAATACCAATGAACAAGAAGCCTTGCGCAGCTTAGTGTGGTATTCTGAACACATCTCTCTCTGTGACAGCTACGGCCAGGAATCGCATCGAGCGCTCTAGACATGAGAGAGAAGATTTGAGAGTTATAAAAGTGAAAAGAAAATGTGAATGGACAATGGGGCGGTTGCCGCAGTCTGTAGCCACTCTGTGTTGAACAGTATTAGAGATAATCGATAATCATCAAAGGTGTCGGACTCACTTTCATCACATCTCTCCATGCTCCAATTTTTGACGTCTCGCCTTGATCAACGGAAGCTTAGCCGCATTAGATCCGCGGCTGCAGTACAGGGGTGTGCCCTGCCGTTCTTTGAGCCGGCGGCCCGCTTTAAAGGTGAGAAACGGGGATTGACATTGACACTGAATTTCGGCTTGCAAGTTGCTCGGTGTGTACTGCGCAAGTTCTCCACGATGAATTCAAAAATTATCCCTGCTGACGGAGGCACGGACCGAGTGGCAGGAGATCAATATCATCAATGCCCGGCTGTGGCACAGCTGATTGAACTTATCGGCGCTAGAAAAAGGACTCTGCAAACGCGTGATGTTTGCGATACGTTCTGCAACTACCTCGGATAGTGGCTCTGTGGGTGAACAACAAGAACTTCCGTCAGTGGCGCGCTTATTTTGTCCAGATCATATTCCAACAGAGCTCTCATGAGGCCTTGAGGCTCCGCTGTCATCGGATCCGAGCGACTGTGCCTTGTTTTCGATGCTCCGAAATCGGTGATTTGTTGATGGTGACAGTACCGCGTCCAAGTTCATCCATAAGTTATTTATTACCAGAAACTAACCAACGAACAGTAACAACGATTTAGATAACGTTCCTAGTCTAGCATTCCTAGTACTCTAACCCCATTCGTGTCATAGATTAGTAAAAACGAAAATAAATAAATAAATAACTTTGACTGCGAAATTTACCACGTCCCAGTCGTGTTCATTTTCCTGGGCACGCTTTTTCGTGTCGTCTCACTGTCGCCGGAGACGGTGCAGCGTAGGGACAACCTTTTTTACACTTGTAAGGCTTTCGCCCCATGTGTGAATTAATATGGTCTATAGTATCATTATAAAGTAAGCATTCTTGGAGCATTCATATTAATCGCAGACATACATACATTCGAGATTATGGCGTGCAGTGAATTCGGCCTCACAACCGTTCTCGTGATACGGACAGATGAATTTGACGGTTCTACTTCGCCTTTTGTAAGCAGCTGCCGCAATTTTCTGTGACCCGACCACACTCTTGACGGCGCCAGGAACGGGGGGTTCGGATTCTTCTTCCATTGTGTCGAGGTCTACGGACAACGTCGAGGATAACGACGGCGACGATGACGAAAAAGAGTCGGCGGATGTAAAAGTTGAACTGAGAGGTGTCACAGGACTACAGTCCGTATGACCTGAGGAGTGCGTCAGGTGGAAAAACGAAGGAGAAGCTCCTATAATGCTATATCAGAAGCCTATTCTTCAGAGATTTCCATCAGTACTTGCCATATGCTTGTGAATCACCTTGCGAGGTCCCATGAGTGCTGAAGTCACGAGCGCCGTGAGGTTCAGGTTGCTGGACGCCGCTCCAAAGCGCCGGAAATGAAGAGTGACTAGGCGCTGCTAAGCAATACACTGCATCAGGAAAGGCTGGGAATTAAAAGTACTCCACATACCATTATCAGCGAAGTCGAGATTAAACCTCCCGTTCGAGGCAAGATACCACGGGTCCGCTGCGCCAATTACTGGATCAGGTCCAATGGGACACGGTGCGCTCATCTCATGAGGGCCGCTTGAAGAAACTGGTGCCATGGGATAACTATGTTCATAAGTCATGGATGCTACCTCGGATTCGGATCCCCTGGAGGGAGCATAAGTGGTGGAACGAAGTACGATGAACGACTCTCACCAAGCTGAAGTACCAGTGTTGCCGTCTCTGAGCAGCATATAGTCACCTTCACGACACGCGGGAGCGAGTCGTTTACTTGCGGACTGTAAGTGGTATATATGTAAGTAATAACCCCCAGATTACAACAACTGCGCAGGATGAGGCAGTTGATGAGTTTCGTACGACAAATAAGGGGAAAGCTCGGAGATGCATTGTATTCTCTGAGCAAGGCTATGCCTTCATATCATTAATCCGGATGGTTCTGAATATGTTTAGGCTCCATCAAAACCAGCGTCGTTCAAGCTGACGCGCCATTTCGTAAATTGGCGATGAAAATCACAATGTTCGCGAGGGAATTTGTGTTAGATTCACGATCTCTTTCCTCGTTTCAGGGGGCATCACTCGATGCTTGAAAGGCAATGCGCCACTGGAACAAGAAACCGCATCACATCATTTAGGGCGCTCAACAGTGAACCAAAAGGGGTTGACACGAGGCTTTCGTTATCGCGTGTTTCGTACAATCGATCATGAGGTCCTAGGCATCTGCGACATATATAGGCATTCTTGGTGTCCGTACTCGGAACAAAGGTGCACATACAGCGTATTCTTAGCAATCACATCAATCAAGAGGTGGAGCTCTTCGTGGTATATGAAACACGCCACCATAATTGCACTCAATTCAGAGGCATTTCCTTGGGAATAAAATATGCTGGAGTTGGACGGAGGAGGGGTAGAGGAGAAATGTCATATAAGGTCGTATGTGGAGCGAGGACTGGTACAACCGGGCGACTTACCACGAGTAATGCATATAACGCATCCTGGACCTGTTTTGATTGCAACAGCTGTCAAATTTAACTGCGAATACAAGCGGAACATGAGTTCTATTAAATAACGCGGCAACTTACGCACATTTGGCGCCCTGCGCCCTAAGAATCTTTTTCTCCGGCGCCATCCTTTGTTTTCAACACGCCACTTGTTCTTTCTTTTGGTATGCAAATATGGCGCCACGTTGCGATACGATTCAACACAGAAAGGGCCTCATGTATCAAAGGGGCACATTGAGAAACCGTTATGCCACTGGCCAGTGATGAAACACTAGCGACCAGGTGGATTGCCGTTACAAGACAGTTGGCAGTTTGGGATTTCTGGCGATCAAGATATCACAAGACAATGAAAACAAACTGGGAAGAAACTAGTCCTAGCAGTTCGGATCTGTTGAAAATTCGACTGAACCAGACGTCACGTTCCCACCACATTATATCACGTGATGCCGTCCAAGCCAGTCCGCAAAGCCTTGCTTGAAGTAACAAATTATGGAAACTTAGTACGATACGAAAACAGTTTGGATCGATGAAACCTTGGGCAGTGCACCTCAAAACGTCGTGTGGATGTCACACACAGGTTTACGTATTAAATAAATCTCCGACCGGCGACAGGCCTGGAACTTTTCCACAGAGCACGCTCATCGAGGCTCATCGTCGTCCTCGCGCGTATTTGCATCAAGTCGGGCGTTGATAGTAAAGGGTGATGATGGTCATAAGAACGGGGTGATGAAGATCGGATGATTGGGATGCTTGGGATCTGGACAGACAAAGCAGACACTGGATGCCCGGGTCAGTCACTGCAAGCTATTTTGACACTAATCTGCAGTGCGTTAGATACACTCAATCTTTAAAACCCATATTCATGCGAAAGGTATTGAACATTGAAGAGTAGTGAAATTGTACATTGAGATGTAGATCAAAGATAAAACTCAAGTAGACCATACGTAAGTATGTACTTCCAAATGGCGAATCCATGATATCCAAACTGGCAATTCGACATGGCAACAGTCACACGGAGTTTCTTTGACATTGAATTGAAAGTTCACATGCGCTTCGTTACATGTATACCAAATCCATGCTTGCATCGTCATATAAATCTAACACTAGACACCTCTACCGGCTGCGAATTGCGTTGAATTAGTGCTTATGATAAGGCAAAAGGATCCATGACCCCGACTTTTCTTTGCCATGAAACAATCCTGAAGTCATAATGAATTAACCACGAACATGAGGAAATGATCGACAGTCGCCCCCGGCGCTGCAGGTGAAAGAATGGAAATATCAATTTAAAGGTTTCTCTAATGGTGGCCCGTGGTTTAAATCAACCCAAGACAAGCGTTGGGGAGCTAGATAGGGTAAGCCTTCGCAACAGTGAGCTTAGAGAGGACAGACCAGATATTGAAGGTGAAACTTCTGGTATGGGAGAATCAGGGCGTAATTGAAGGAAACTTGACTCTTGGTCCATGTCGCGCAAAGTGCGGCCAGAATGCCCCCTAACCAATCCCTGAGATGTGAGGAACGACGTGATCCTATTCCGTAAGTCTGAGACCGCCTCTCTTTCCTGCAACAAAGGCAATTTAATATATCTACAATATAGAATGGAACGTGTGACCCACTCTTAACCAATCTGGGCGTTTAACCCCAAAACCCAGGCATTCCAGTCTAAGACGTCGACAGGTTTGACAGCTACCATCAGTTATTTGTTCGTCACATCTCTGATGAGTAACCCTGGAAATAAGCAAGCGAGAAAGTGTTATCTAAGGTGGTTTTACCTTCCGGCGAATTCTACATGTATAACAGCCCGATTTTCCGCGAGTCGCTCTCATGGGCTTAGCCATGCGTGGTCTTTTGGACAGAGACGAAGAGGAAAGGCGGAGTGAATGCTCGGACGGCGTTGGTGACATACGAGAATAATGAGGTAGCATTGGCTCTCCTGCAATGAACGGTTTCAGAAGGCGGTTACGTTTCTCAAGCGTTTCTACGTGCCATGTGCATTTGCTCGCGAACTTTCACCTCTCATACTGCCTGGTATTGAAAAGGGAAGGTTTAAATCTAGATCTTTCCGAGTACGCACTTGGAGAACAACGTTGAACATGTGAAATCCAGGCTGAACACGATACCACCTACAATGATAATCAGATTCAACGTCGAGCATATCGTCACTGCAGTTATCGTCGTCGCGATCTTCGTCATGGGAAATATGTATCGAGGAATGAGGTGACGAAAGCGTGTCCCCAGGGAGTGATAAGCATGGGGAGCCGCTTTTATCACCAACAGTCTAGTAAGATTGTTATTTAAAAGTACGGGATTCGGGATTGAAGTGTACCACATACCCTCGTGGAGGCTTCAGCATTGCCGCCGATTTTACTAGAGACGTGAGCGATGATACGGGGAAGCAAGCATAGCTCACCTAGTAAGCGAAATGCAACCTGTGCAAGGCAGGAACGTCAAGCTCCACATGTAGTTGACTTGAAGAAGACATTACCAAACTCATCGAGAGAACTGACGTATGAATCGGAAATGTGTGCGAGAATTTTATCAATATCGAAGTTGAAATGACCTGAAGCGAAGCGCTATAGCCGAATTAATTATGACCCTAGAACGCATGCAATGAGATAGGCCGGACGTACCTTTCGCAACGTGTCACACCAAATTGTATCATGAGTTAGTGCTACTCTGGCGCGCGGATTCTGGACATTCTCAATCAACGACGGATACGAAAATACAATACAATACGTGCTTACTGATCGCAGAAGTATGGCGTTTATGAAATCTAATGGATGTGTCTTACATCGAGGCAATCAGTTGTTGGCGCACAAAAAAGAAGGGCAATAACCTACTGGCAATGCGGCGTTGAAAAAATCGGATGCAATCATGCTAGCGCTCATATTTTGATTTTGAACTGTCTTATTATCCATACTAGGATGATGACTTTTCAGTGGCGAATCTCCAGCAGTTGCGTGGAGTGGTTTCTTTCCCTCACCCGCAGAGAAAGGCCTTTGTTCGCCTTCCCGAGATGGATCTGATACAGGACATTGTAGCGTGTCCCACACGTCCTGATGAAGCATGACTTTGTAGCCGTACAGAAAGACACATTGATTAAGCTCGCACGTTCCCTCGGAGTTTGGTCCAATCCTCGCTATTACCCTTCCTGACTTTTGCCAGCGATAGGTTGATTGCGCGTTCGATGCAGAACCCGGAGGGACATCGTTAGAAATAAATTGAAGATAATTCCCGGGAGTAGGCCCTCTGTAAAACGTCGCGATGCCCCATGTTCTTGACTTGATACATCCAGTGATAAGATAGAGCGAGCCATTCGCGGGCTTTCTCTCCTTGCACCCGGTCGTGTATTTGTACCAGCTCTCGGCGTGGCGAGCTGCATGTTCCTGGAAAATTCCCGTGTTCTGTGCTTCGAAGAGGGTTCCACCTTCTGGAAGCGCTAGGACCGCCCCTTCAACACCAGTACAGTGGAATCTATTGTGCAATTCAGAAGATTGTCAGTATGACGTTTGCATGTGCGAAACCTGATCCTTACTGATCATCCTTCTCGTCGACATTGTCACTTAGAAGGAACGTTTCAGGAGCAAAGAAGTTCTCATGAATCGAGGTGTCATTCAGTGGAAGTACTTCAAAATTATCGGGGAGGACTGATGGATTGATGGGATGATTTGCCGGTGAGCAAGTATTGAACAGGAAGTCGAATGCGCCTGCCGATGTTATTCTACCGACGTCCCCTATTCTCAGGCCTTTCCTTCGATACTCTTTTGGAAGGCCTGGATCTGGTTCTGGCATATAAAGTGGGTAGCCTAACGAGTGGACCAACATTAGGCGTGAGTATGTGTCAGAGATGGAAGTCACTGAGTCGAGTGGCGATAAAGGGCGCGCATGGCTCTCTGACACGGCAGGGCCAGGGATCTATGACAACATTAGCGACAGTGCTTGAAACAGTCTGGCTCTGCTCACCTTTGAAGTTTCGGTGACATCGTTGCACCACTGACCAGATATATTTACAGGTTCGGATTTCCTATTTCCATCACCGCTCATCCTGCGTTGAGTTTTTGGACCATCGATTTCGTCCAAGCGTCCGAGGTGAATGTCTGATGGAAAACACCGTGAGATAAAATCAAGAGAAGTCGACCTAATATGAACATAAACGCAACCTGTCAACGTAGCTCTCCTGTTGCCTGGCTGATCTCCTCTTACATCTGGCTTCCGGTCGTGTGTGCTTGGCTTTCTCTCGTACTCATCTAACACGAAGCGATTTCCATCTTGTTCTCTCAGCGCTTCTTCTTGGCTTGGCTTGAGAATATCCAAAAATTTGCTCATTGGTGGCAGATAGTTCCAAAGACGGCCTGCTGACGTTTCTAAGAATCAATATTGGAAAGTATAGTGGTACAAACCAGACATGGAGTCTGTGCCACTCTCATCGTGAAAGGGTGGCATTGGCGACCCGGATTCTCTATCCCTGACGCGATGTGGCTCAGAGCTACTTGAGTCAAGGTGCCCCGAAGTATGAGGAGTATTCACCACAATTCTAGCCATATCGCCACCGGCGGTCGTGGACTCGCTTCCGTTGGTGGTGAAACCCGATCCACCGGACTTTGTTGAAGAGGCATGTGTATTGCCACTTTGGGCAGCTTCCTTGACTGGATATGCCAGGTGTTGAGCCTCCATTTGAGAATAGGAGCACGCGGAATATCTTTAAGGACGTTTGAGTGAAGAATGGAGTGTTAGGATATGCTTGCCATGACTGGTTCACGTTGTCAGAGCTGCACAGCAATCGGTCCAAGATGGAAAAAAGGTGATGATCTATTTTGGTATTAGTTTTTCGGTTTTACACGGCATGACGGCTTACAGTCATTAGCGCTGACGTGAGTATCGCACTATAATCATCCTGGCTTCTTTGCTTCGTGCTTTAGGTACACACTGTACTGAGCAAAGGGATCATATCTATTGAAATTATACGGCAGCTTCGAATACCTTTTGCAAGCTCTCGTTGCTGATGCTAGTCAACTGTTACTGAGGGTTCGAACCCCGGCGTGGCGCCGAAATCACCGAAATCGGAGTGCAATCACAGCATCTGGGATGGTTCGCATGCGAACAAACTTAACTAATCGGTTAGGAAACCTGGAGATTGAGCGCGAGCGCTCAAAAGTTGGGAGGATGCGGCAACGACCGGCTTCGTTATTTGCATCTATTAGGAAGTAATTATCTACAAATACATCTGATGTGACGCGTGATGTGACAAGTTCCCACAAGAACCATGATCATCGATAAGATGAAACGATCGCACAGAGGAAGCTACTGGCCCAATGCTCAGCGCTCAGCCCTGTTGTACTCCACACTTCTTCTCGTGGCGCTTCATAGTTGATGGAGATGATGCTTTGTATGGGCAACCTTTTCTGCAGTGATATGGTTTATAACCGTAATGTGAGTTGACGTGATCTATGTGGATTTCGCATCAGCGATGGATTTTCTTGTTCAACGATTTGATACTCACACTGCCGATTATGACGAGTAGTGAAAATAGCATTGCACCCGTTGACATATAAAGGGCATCTTAATGTTGCTTGAGCAGATCTCCGTTTCTCTGCAGCTGCAGTAGTTTTTTCACTGCCAACGGGGCGAGCATTTTTCCCCCTATTGCAAAACAGTACCGAGTCTACCGACGTCTTTTGTTTCTGCGGATGTGAATGTACAATTTTCTGACTCATGGAGTCTGGTGCTTGGTTTCTCTTCAAGTTCGGTTCTAACACAAACGCGTCCCAGTAATTTGGGGCATCAGTCGATTTGCAGAGGCCATACGGAAGTGGTACAGCCCCTGTAGTACCGATGGAGGTCGAGACTACTGGTGCCCATTTGGAATCTGGTGGAAGTGCGCTGCTAGTGAGAAAATCATTATTCGAAGCTTCGTTGGTATATGGGGGAGGTGGGCCAGGTGGCAAGTCTTGTAAGTAATTAGCATGTGTGACACGATGAATTGAGGAACTTACCACGAAACTCTCCTAGATCCCACAGATCAATGCTCTCCTGTGGATGAGCAAATAATGAAAGTTTTTCATCAAGCGCTGCGTCTTCGATTCCCTGGACGGTACTACGTTGACTATGGGAACCACTTTGATGGATTCCGCCACACCCCGTAACGTAAGTCCCTTTATAGTCTAGTCTGGAGCTATTCATTTAACGCCATTCAACTGCGCAAGGAAGGCTGAACGTACTGGGAAAGACCACCACCGCTGGTTTGCAACATCCCTCCATGCCCGTAAGAAGGGTGCGAGAAGGTTGGAGCATCATAGTCACCAAGCGAGTTCAACGGCGAAAACAGAACACTATTCCCGAACTTGCCGTCTGTACAGGTCAGCTTCGTCTTGAAAATGCTAGGAATGACAGTACCAGTGTAACCCGTTTCATTGACACGAAAGTTCTTCTCTGTGCTGTCCATAGGAACAAATAACAGCGAATGCGGAGTCTCGACTCGAGAGGGTTTTTAATCCTCTAACCACCTCCACAGCTTCTGCTGTTTTTGATAGTCTGATCTTGCTTTCATTTCCGATCACAGAAACATGACCGTGGGTGCTGGTCTCCGCCCTGCGAGGATCTCTATCAATACTCGGGCAGTCTCTGAAGTATACCCCTGATATGTATAACAGACCGTCGCAGTCATTTTTTTTTTCATTTACAATATCTGCTGGTTATTTGATACGTGGTGGATCGAACAGGGTCGAAACACCTGGCTATCCAGCTATTGCGATAAAGTTCAGATTTACGATGGCGGCGAGAGAGATATGCCTGGATCTACATCTTTATTTACGTATTTCTCCAATTGGAAGTTCAGCGGCACGCATGAAAAACGCGTGTGCATCGCATCCCGTTCACTGCTACCTCATTCGGTAGGCACTTGCAACGAGGTTAATATATTGCTGTAAGTTTTGGATAGCCTTATCCTGGCTTCTCTGAGGTGGACGTTAAGGAAACCGCCGCCGCCGCCGAGGGCAATATATGCGAAAGAGAGCAGTGGCATTACATGAGGAGGCGTGATGATCAATGATTAATTGCGTCGCTCGATGTACCGAAAGTTTATTTCCCTGAAATAGCGAACTTTCCTGTAAAAGAACTTCTAGAAAGGACGTTATACGGCTTTTCAATGTACGATCTCATTGCTAGCCGACCTCGTTGAGTACACATCTCTTGATTTATGAACTTCTTCTCCAACAATAACAGCAATATATTTCGCAACCAAGGATTCGGTACGGAAACCTCTTCCGGTCAATCTGAGAAAGCTGTGTGGAGCCCAAGACACAGTACCGGTTCCGGCTGTCCAACAACGGCTGTCTACTCTCCCGGTATGACATGAAGTAGACATAAAGTTATGTCCTTTCGGTAATTGCGAGCTTCCAAAGCGAGGAGAAAAACCTTACTTCTTACCCTTGGTAACTTTGTGAGATGCGCGTTCTTCAGGGCCAACGAGAAATCGCGCTATTCACGCTGCCAACGGACGATTGCTAAAAGGCCTGTAATTACGACGTTATCGCAACCTTCCAGGAGTTTCTGGGTAAGGGTTAGAAGGAAGCCACTACATCTCGGTCAGTAGAGACTACCGGCTTGCCAAGAAGAGCTATGGTGTTCAGGTTCGTAGCTCCAGGTGAGTCGTAGTGACGAAACGCTTTCATATTTTTTCATTTGGCATTGTCTTCGGCCACGCTGAATCTGCGTTTCGCTTCCAACACAAGCAAGAAGCACCAGTAGCCTTCCCGTAATGAACAAGACTTAGGGACGTGCCCTCAACTGCAAAGTACAATCAATAATCACAACCGGATCTTAATCTACTGCCTGCGCAGCATTATCAAAACCTAGATATCATGTCGGGCTTACCATTGGTGTTAACCCGGACGCCCATATTGGCATGTTTGATACCGGTACCGGGGGAAAAAAACGATAGTAGCGTTAAGCCTTCAGCTTCGTCCCAAGGCGATGTAAGGGACGTGCCCATAGTTGGCGATAAAACTGACGTATTGTGGCTCCCATAGCCTCGCAAGTCGTAAGCGCAGCCAGACGTCAGTACCTAGGCACCAAGAAAAGCAAGGAGGAATTGCAGTGCGGTCTTTGGATAAGTTTTGAATAGCGGGCGCTTCGATTGCCGCAATGATGGCTGTGTGTTGCTTGACATAAAATGACGAGATAAAGGCGCTTTTACTGCATTGCCTTACAGCGCCCTCTCGTTATGCGGTACAGTAGTGGTTGACGCCACAGTGAGCCACAGGAAACTGGTATAGCCGGGACCCGAAGACAAACAAAGCAAATGAATTGCCAGATCCAACTCCTCGGCCTTCGGACTTGGGCGGGAAATAATTCCCACCGGCCAGTTGGCCGGTTGACATCGTAGCGAAATTAAGGCGGACATGTTCCAACGAGTCTTTTCCCTCAAAAACACACATTTGAGATTTAAACAAGCGATTTGATTACTCTCCTCGATATCGGTTTACAATCTCAGCTACAGAACTGGTAGTATACTTGCTATATGAACTTAGTACTCGAACATGTCATCGTCGAAAGAGCGCTCCCTGTTGATTATCGTCAATCAGATGATTCAAGACGTCATGTAACTAACCACTTACTCAAAGAAGTAGTCGTCGTCCAAGCCAAGGGAACGAGCGAGGATCACCATGTCTTCAACGTCCCGTTCGTTGAGCGATTGGGGCGGCGAAGTGGCATCAACATCGACGGGCTTCTTGTGGTGGTGGTGGTGGTGGTGCTGACCGTGGTGCTCACCCTTGTGGTGGTGGTGGTGGCGGTGGTGTTTTGGGCCTTCCTCTTCGTCCCGTTCATTGAGCGATTGAGGCGGCGAAGTGGCATCAGCGTCCACGGGCTTCTTGTGGTGGTGGTGGTGGTGACCGTGGTGCTCACCCTTGTGGTGGTGGTGGTGGTGGTGGTGCTTGTGGCCCTCTTCTTCATCCCGTTCGTTGAGCGATTGAGGCGGCGAAGTGGCATCAGCGTCCACGGGCTTCTTGTGGTGGTGGTGGTGGTGGTGACCGTGATGCTCACCCTTGTGGTGGTGGTGGTGGTGGTGCTTGTGGCCTTCCGGCTTTTCCTCACCATCGCGGCGGACGAGGCTACCAAACCAGTCAGAGAGCGTGCGCTTTTGCTTGTTGTTGGTCAGGACAGTGAGCGTCTTGACAGCGTCCTTGACAACAGGGGTAGTGATGGCGACGGGCTTCTGAACGACGGGCTTCTTGGCCGGCACTGTGGATCCAGGTTTCTTGACGTCTTTCGGGACGGGCTTCCCGGTCACGGGCACGGTTGAGTTGTGCGCGGCATTCTGGTTGACCTTGCCGGGCAGGCTGATGGGCCGCGTAGACTTGGGCTTCGTGGGTTTCACGGAAGGTTTCGTGGAATTAGTGCCGTGGTGGCCCGGGTGGTGAGGGTGATGAGGGTGGTGAGGGTGATGAGGGTGGTGAGGGTGGTGAGGGTGGTGAGGACCTGGGTGGTGAGGACCGGGGTGGTGGGGACCGCCGTGGTGTTGACCGTGACGGTGCTCGTCATCTTGGTCGTGTTGACCGTGATGTTGACCATGACGGTGCTCGTCATCGTGGTCGTGTTGACCGTGATGTTGACCGTGACGGTGCTCGTCATCGTGGTCGTGTTGACCGTGATGTTGACCGTGACGATGCTCGTCATCGTGGTCCTTCTGGCTGTGAGAGCCAGAGCCAGGGGTCTTCGTGCTCTTTGGTTCCTTAACGGAAGAGTCGACTTTAGAGGGGACCTTGCTGATGGGCTTGGCCTTGGGCTTGGTCGACTTGGGCTTGGTCGGCTTGGGAGCATCGTAAGAGCTGTCATCCTCATCGTCGTAGTCACGAGCGAAGATATCCTCCTCCTCATCATAGAATTCACGAGCGTAGAGATCCTCGTCTTCGAAGTGGCGGGCAAAGATTTCGTCAGCCTCTTCAAAGTTGCGGGCCTCGAGCTCATCGTCAAAGTCACGAGCGTCGAGCTCAGCTTCATCGAAGAAGCGAGCTTCAAGGTCCTCATCCTCAAAACCACGAGTGGCGAGGTCAGACCCAGCGTTGTAACTACCCCAATTTATCAGACTTCAAATCAGTAATTAAAAAAATATAAATCTACTCACGGAGTGGGGGCGGCGTAAACCGAAGAAGCGGCACCGAGAGCGACGGCAGCGATAACAAAAGAAGTCTTGGAAGCAACCATTTTCAACGAGTTGAGATGATAAAAAAAATTAAGGTCGTGAGACTTAAAGTCGTTAAGCAAGTAGTGAGAGAGAGTTTAGAGAGAGAGAGTCTAAGGTGAACCTGCACCGAAGAGAGAAGATGTGGATGTGATGAGCACAGCTGAGGAAAGGTGGGAGAGACCGCAGGTTCTTTTATAGGGCAATAGTGGGACTTTCCGTTCATTCCAGCAACTAATCTTGTCCCTGATGGGGGCCTGCATAACGGCAACAGTGCGGTGCAAACTTGACTATAGACAGTAGACCTGTCAGAAGACCTGTGTAGATTATGTGGCGCAATGGAATGGGCGCTGTTCCAATCTGTCAAACAGAAATAGTTTACATAAAGCCGTAACTCGGGGTCTTCGGCCAAGTTGCCAAGTATCCTTGGGATGGGTACAGCCTCAAGTTGCCAGCGAGACTAATCATGAACTCTGTGCATGCATCAGTTATAGTGGAGAGATACCAGTGGAAGAAGCGGCGATGCGAGTAGATAGGAGAACATCGATAAGGCAAAGTGACAGGTTCGTTCGCCACAACGAAACTACCGTATTTTTCATTGTTTGCATCAGGGAAAAATTTATACACCGAGAAGGCCTACGTAATAGAATGGGAAGGGAAAAGACGGCATAACGACGATTGCGCAGACAATGTAAAAAGGTGAAAGTGAAACATAAGGAGTAACTGCTATACATGTAAGATTCTTGTCAATTCAATTCCATTGAATGATCGAGGGTGGTCAGGAAGGATGCAGCATGTGAAGAGAAGGGTAAAGCGGAAAAGGGATAGATAGAACCTTAGTGCCTAGCGACAAGTGTCCTTGTGTGTGGTGTGCGTGTAGTTGATGGAACGAGTACAAATTCAGACTGTCCGTTCGTAGATCTTGGTGCTTCCCCTGCACAACGGAAAAAATTAAATAATTAGTTATGATCTATTGAATTCGAAATTTTTAACGTACCAAACCATATGCTCAGCCCAGAACCATATCGGTACCGTCAGCGGCCATTACCATCGCCGCGGTTATCTCTTCCTCCATCTCTGTCCTCATTTCTCCAGGGCCTTCGACTTGCCAGCCGAGTCTTGACGGACCAGCCTGGGGTTGACCAAACCAGTCTGATTGTATTATCCGCTGATCATGCATTCTCTGTTGATGTGTGGCAGCTTCCGTAAGCACGGCTCCATGTCCGGGTGTATTAGAAGGCCCCGCTACGGGACTCGGAGCCCGATGAGTTTCACCGGTTGCAGGTGGAGCGAACATTGTTCCTTGACCAGCGGTGAGATTTAAACGTCCATGAAACCCGGTAGCAAACCCCGGCTCAACGGCAACGGCACCACCAGCGAGTTCTCGCATCCTCCTCTCCCTTTCTCGCCTCGCTGCTCGCTCAGCTCTGGGTGAAACTGGCATTGTGGAAGGGACATTCAGGCCACCAGGCATAGTCGTAATTCCTTCTTCTAGAACCCCTTGCATCTGCTGACCCGTTGACGGACCTTGAGGTGGGTTGTTGGGGTCTTCGGTCCTGTGATCTTGATCTCCCCTTCTGTCCGCACCTTCGTCATCGCCATCTCGTGCACTGCACCAGAATCGGTGGCCTTCACTCCATGCCGTGCTTTGGCATTCTTTGCCGCAATACTTGGCCTTGCGGCATCTTCGACACTTGGCAAATTCTCTTGGGTATTGTTCCCATCTTCCACAGAGCACTGTTAATTGATTTCAGTAATCATGAACCCAAAAAAACAACGTTTGATATACTCACTGTTAGCACACTGTCGAATTCCGCCACGGCTGTCATCCTTCCTGCATGCGTTACGCATAATCACTCCAGCCCAATACTGAATCTCAGGTGGGAGCCGCGGCGGTGGATTAGGCAAGTCAGCCTCGTTCGAGCTGGGCTTGAACGTGAACCGCTCAACAAGTGAAAACACGTTCGTCTGCCTTGGCTGAGGAGTTGGCACGGCAGCAGCAGCAGCACCCCTTGGTGAACCCGCATCTAAGTTGGCAGACCCGGTCGCAGAAGCGCTTGAGGATGTAAAAGAACCGCCCAAATTCAATGCTGCCCGTCCTCTTCCTGCCAGAGTTCTGAAAAAGCCTTGATTGTTGGTAGGTGGTTGTTGTCTCTCCCTCTCCCTCGCTGCCGGCCCAGGCTCAAGCCCGGCCGCACGAGCAGCAGACGCTTGATGGAGCCCCAGACTTGCAGGATGGAACGATGGACGGGGCTTATAGAATGCCTGTCTCACGTGCGGATACTTGCTGAGATATGCGAGGAGTTGGAGGCCCAACAAAACATCTTCGTCTCTGTAAGGACCAGTCGTCTGGGTTGACAAAGGTGGGGAGTTGCTAGTCGAACCGAGCGTGGTGGCGGCAGCAGTAGCATTCGTGGTGCCGGCGGTAACAGTAGCAGTAGCTGAAATTGCAGCAGGAACGGTAGTACCAGCTGTGTTTCTCGTGTCATTGTTGATGGTAGGAGTATCGGAAACCGTAGCCGTCAGTTCCGTTGCACTCAAAGCCATGCGTGTTTGACGACAGTTTGTAGCAGTTTGCTCATCCAATGCCATCCGGACTCCGCTGCCCGTTGCAACAGGCTCAGAGTCATCTCTAGCCACACTGACAGGCCGAGAAGTAGACGCGGAAGAAATACCAGCACCAGAAGCTGCTGATGTTGACGAACCTTCGCCAACTGATGCAGACCTTCCGCGAGTCGTCGCTTCTCTCTGATGATGATGATAGTGGCGCTGATGAACGCCCGTGGAAGCAGGTGTACCCTGGCTAGCATCCGGTAAATCTGTAAAACCAGCTCGAGGCGTTCTTCCTTCGTCTAAAAACGTTCTTGCAGGTGGTGGAGGCGTACCCGCCTCTGTACCACTTTCGTCCAGTCCAACGCCCGTAGTATCAATGACAATCGCCCCGGGGGCACCAGGTGGCGCGCCCATCGCGAAATCATCGTTGGCTTGCAAAATGACCATATCTTCTTCGACCACGCCTCCTCCCATGCCAACGCCTCCTACACCCATACCGACCGGTATGCCACCCATGCCAACTCCCATAGCCATGTTGATGTTGTCTCCAACGACACCTGGCCCACCAGCAGGATCCGAAATGACAATATGAGGATCTGTGTCAGGACCGACGCTCATACCGACAGGCATGGTTATCGTGGCAGTCCTGTCTGCGACCGCAACGGTCCCAAAACGGACTTGCCGTCCACCAGTACCAAGGTGGTGATGACGCATAATGCCTCCTTGGCCGCCTCCGCGTTCGGGCGACGGACTCGCAGACCCCGAAACAGGGGTAGACGCTGCAGAGCCTGGACTCAACAATTGTCCATGTTGCCCATGTCCCTGCATATAGTGTGGCGGATATAAGTTCTGATGAGGTTGAGGTTGAGGATGGTGGAGCGTATTATGGGAACCATCTTGGCCCCTCTGTCCCCGCGGAGTCCTCTGAGGTCGTGGAATGATGTTAGCGTTGATATGGAGCCTCGTCTCTTGTAAAACTTGTCGGCGAGAAGCTAGCGTGCCAGTCCTGTGAGAAGGACGACGGGGACGGGATGATTCGGAAGAGGGTGAAGAGAGTTGTCTGTCCATGTCGATATCGCCATCAGCGTCATGTTCGGGTTCAGGTTCGTCCTCCGTTTCTGTCTCAGCCCTAGAAGTGTCGGTAGACGCAGAAGGAGATGGGGTGTTGCGCCTGTACTGCATGTGCTCGGATATCAGGATAGGTGTAGGCGCTGGGGGCTGTGGACGGTTTAGAAAGCCCCGAGGATTAATGTGGGTTGGTTGGTGGTGTGCGACAATAGTGCCGCTGCGGTCCCGAAAAGCGGTAGGGGTACCCGTAACAGTAGATGAATCAATGGCTGATTCGTCGTTATCATTGGTGGCGGCGTTAATAGCATGAGGTCTGGCATCTGTTATCAGCATAGCACGTCGCATGCCTGTCCTAGTGGGAATGGTTTCGTCCTATATGTTCAATCAATAAACCATAATTCCAGAATGAAGATTGGGCATTTATCTCACAGCATTAGAGCCTTCACCAAAAATCCGTTGTTGTATGACACGTTCTTGCTGGGCGTGAGTAATCCTCTGCTGCATCTGATCCAACACGATCTGTCTCTGGAGTGCTCTTGCTAGAGCAGCGGCTTCATCTCTTTGGCGTTGTTCTGCTTGTGCCAACCTTCGTGCCTGCCGTTGTTCCCTTGTTTCTCGGGGGATCCCAGTCGCACTAGAGCTAGGGCCGATGGCGAACCCTTTACTTGCCAACCACGCCTCTAAAACGCATCCAACTACATCTAGCGTTCCAGCTTGCACCACGCGACTCCTAATAGGCTCACTGCCTCGCACGCCAATGTTGACGACGCACTCGAACGCCTGCGAAAACCTAAATGCTGCGTGTTTGTCGTAAATGACCGGATTCAGGGCTGGTGTTTGTTTAGAAGGACGGTATCCTGGCGGAGAAAGACCATAAACAAGAGCAGGGTTGTCTGGCGGGGGTGGCGACAAGCAAAAATCGTATAAAATCCGGACAAGGCGTTCCAAGCCGCCATCCATCGTCATGATTTCACGTATCCGAGGGGATGTGGCTGTCAAATGCCGCAGATGCTGCAGCGAGTTTAACAGCGGCAAATTCGATGTCGTGTCGAGCGCTTTGTGGAAGAACAATTGGATTATCAGCAGACAGTCTACTTGAGTCATGCTTCCTCACCTCGCCTGTCATAGAGCTGGGTATTGATACAGACACATGCCTTGTTCTGGGCTGGAAATGCAAAGTTTGACTCGCGCATCGAGCGAAGAAAGGGAAAGAGTCGCTTGAGCTTGCTGAGCCTCAGAGTCGTGCAGGCAAGGGCTCCCGTTCTCTGATTCTGTTTGCCCTTATTTGGTTATCCCCGGTGGCTGACTCGAAACACTCGATCGCTTACTCAGACCTCAGCTACGTACTTGGGGGTTAAATATCCTTGCACAACCAGGATTTCTCTGACAACTATCTTCTATTCTGAGCTCGTATAATTTCGTGGAACCTGGCTGCAGCCCAAATGATCAGTCATATTTGACACTTGTTTGGTCAGAACGGCGAAGACAAACCCGGGCAAATAGGACAGCTCGCAAACGCCGAACAGCGTCATCGCTTTTTGAGCGACCACTGCGGATCTTCCTGTGCACTAAATCTGTCAGAGCCGGGGATCAGAGGAACTCGAGAAGAGAACCTGGAAGAGGCTATATTCCTTTGCCCTATATTCTAAATCTGACGGCGCGCGGTATTTATGCGGTCGGATGGGGCTGTGAGGTGCATTCCGACGGCAGGCATTATGACGCTCTCGCTTGACATGTATGAAAATCGCCAATCATTAACTACCAATCACCTCCTTTCAGGATAAGTATCCTGGATCACTGGCACTAATGTTCGCCTATCACATCATGTCGACGCACGTTGTCGTTACTTTCAAAAGCGGAAACTCCACTGTTATCCCCGAGTCTTTGCACCTGAGCCTATCGCGGATTTTGTTCTCACCATCCGAAGATTAATGGTTTGAACTGCCATTGAACTTTATTGTCCATTCGAAAGCATCATAGAGACCTGGGAGCATTCACTGGTATGTTATTCACTCCAGCAATTGATTCTTGATCACTATTGGCGCAAGGGCCGCAAGGGTGATCTACCTACCGCTCTGTGTTGCTTTGTTCCTGCGACCAATGGTGATCTGAATCCAACGTTCTCGGTATCGCAGCCTCCTTGTTCGACGTCGGATGAGGAAAGCAAGACGATCTCTTTTCTGCTCCGTTTTTTCCAAATCAAAGACCCTGACTTCAGCGACAATTATTTTGTGCACAGCGAAGTGAAAAGAACGTTGGCTGAATATGCAAACGATGTGTCTCGAATTTGAGAACACTGTTCCTTTTTTCCATGTTCCATTTTGAGAATCTCGGCTAAGAATACAAACCTCGATTTGGTGGTCTTTGTGTGCATGGGAATTTTTGTTGTGCATTTGTGGCCACAGCCTTTATAGTTCACTTTTTACATCTACATCACCTCTCCGGCTTATCTGATCGAACGCGCATAGAATGAAGGCTCAATCTCCACCACAGCCGCAAAGCGTTGAAGGAAGTTCAATGTTTTTGGGGAGTTCGGGTGTCGCCATCAGTGGAGGCGAATGCAGCAATGCTGGCCGGGATGTAGCAAAGATTGTGGTGCAAAACTATATTTATTTGCCCGACATTGAAATGGGTAGCTCGAAACAAGATCGCGCCGAAGATGCTGGCCACAGCTTGAAAACTGGTTCGTTGGTCGATATACACTGGCAATAGATAATTCATGCTAAGCGTCTCAGCTCGTTCTCCGTGGCCTTCAACGAATCGATTACCTCGTGCGCTCGAAGGGACACAGGACCAAGAGACCGACGCTTGTCAACCAAAGCTCGAGCCGATTGCGGATGATATTGACCTGTTGTACGCGGGCGTTGTTACTTCAAAACGTGCTACTCGACCAAAGCTAGAGCCGATTGCGGATGACAGTGGCCGGCACATGGACATTGCTACTTCAAAACGTGCTTCTCAACCGAAGCTCGAGCCGATTGCAGATGACAGCGGACTGTTGCGCATGGACGTTGCTACTTCAAAACGTGCTTCTCAATCGAAGCTCGAGCCAGTTGCAGATGACAGTGGACTATTGCACATGGACGTTGCTACTTCAAAACGCGCTTCTCAACCAAAGCTCGAGGCCATTGCGGATGTTATTGACCTATTGTACACGGACGTTACTACTAATATACAGGTGAGCTATGGCTGGGTGGCATGTAAACCTTGACATCAATCTGCTTGTAGACTGTAGTAAAGAATGAGACGTGCGCAATACTGCCCATAAATGCTGGAAACTTGAATTCTATCCCTGAAATCTATACCCATCACATGCTCATCCATGCGCTAGGCTACCCGCTTTACATACCAGAACCAGATCATGGCCTCTCCAGAGAATATCGGAAAAGAGGTGTCAGAATAGGGGATGTCGGCAGCATAACCCCGGAGGGTGCTTTTGACTTTCTATTCAATATCTGCCTGCCAGCAGGTCATCCCATCAATCCATCTGAACTTCCCGACGGCTTCGAAATGCTTCCTAACAGCGATATTTCGATTATCCCTCAATTTATCGCACCTGGAGACTCCCGTTACAGCGATGGTGTTCTTGAGCTAGATGATCAGTGAGTATCCAATATTTCTGTCACTACGATAGATTAACCGCACGGTGCCGCCTGTCAGACTCGACAGATTTCATTGTACGACTTCTGAAGGGGCAGTCCTTTTGCTTCCGGGGGGCGCTACTCTATTTAAATCAAAAAATACACCTATTTTTCAGGATTTTGCCGCTCGCCATGCCGAAAATTGGTACAAATATATGGTCAATAGAGGCAGAAACACTCCAAATGGCTCACTTTATCTCGTTACTGGATGTATCAAATCAAGGAACTGGGCGAATGCGACCTTTTACCAAGGGCCTTCTCCTGGTAATTATGCCCAGCTCGTTGCAAACGACGTCCCTTCTTGTCCCGCTCCGTCGAATGCGCAGCCTGCCTACCGCTGGAAGAAGTTAGGAAAGATATCACCTAGAATAGGTCCAATCTCAGAGGATACCGGGGAACTAAACCAATGCGAATTCCTGTACGGCTTCAAAATCATGCTTCGACAAGACTTGTTGGATAAGCTCTCAAGAACGGTATCTGTGTCTTCCCAAGAAGGTCAATACTCCCCATCATCATCCACCAAAGCACCAGCGTCGAATAGAGACTGTTGTGGTAGCGGTGCAAGTACAGGCAGCTCTGCAATCAAGGAAGAGCCACACCTAGGAGAGGGGAATACATCTCGAAGTCACAATACTTGTTTTTCAGGCGAGGTCATGATAGAAGCAGACTTTCCCACTGCGTCACCTGTATGCGCGTTTCTCTGTCCTGTCAATGTTCATCATCTAACCAATTTTAATAAGTTACACCCTTCAGATTTGATCAATTCCATGCTCTTGCATTCTGTAAGCAGTCGGATAGCCTGCAATGCTCAGTCACAGGTTTGAGATCGTCTAGGATCCTAGCGCCAAGGTCGCGATAACCCACGATGCCGTTTGGTGTGAGATGCTCTTAAAGGCATGTCGAGGATCGTGCCCGTCCTTTAACTGGAATTGAACCGAAAATATCCATGGCAATAGTTCGCTACCGGCAGGTCGGATTTCACCATGTATGATATGCTCGATGCCATCGCCGAAAGATACAGCAGTACCACTGATAAATTTGGTAATTCGCATTTGGTTGCTTCTGGGTACATCATCATTGAATGCTCTTTTACAGGTTGCATATCCTTAGCAGGGTGAGACAATCAAAGAACTTGCGCCGCGCTTCTGCTCATTCGTCTAGTAAAATCCGAGATGATGTAAATGCCTGCGAAGACCATTGTGACGATGTCGAAATGTTCGACGCCACCAGCGATCATTGTATGTGACGCATGCCATCGTTCAAGACCGTGATCCTAAGTTTTCTCATGCATGAATACCCTGGTTTAGATTCAAACGATCTGAACGACTATGATGCTACAACCTTGTCGCGCCCTTTTTACGGGCACGAAGGGGTGCTGCAAACCAGCGATGGTGGCTTTTCCGAGTACGTTGAACCTTCCTTGCACGTTGTACAGTTGAATGGCGTTACTAACTCTGAATGATTCCAGTGAATTAAATTATAAATGGACTTACGTTACGGAGTGCGGCGGAATACATCAAAGTGGTTCCCATAGTCAACCATCTATTGTCCCCGCAAAAGTACGCAAACGCGTGACAATGGTCATGGAAGCGGTGGAGATACCCCCCACCAAACTCATTACCACCAAATATCACCCGAGCTTGCAGACAACGCAGTGCATTGATTCGGACGAAAAATGGCACCTTGCTTCGAGGTCCGAAATGTCGAAGAGCGGTCCCTCCACGTCGAGGATCGATTGTACGAACACTGAGAAGTTTATGAACGATGAACAGCTAAGCTCGCCACTGAAACGGAAGAAGAGGGAGAGGCGACTATGAGGTTCTTTACTGCTACCGAGCCTCCTGGCTACGTGCAAGAGATCAGTTACGATGCCCGTTATCAGAACTCCCAACATCGCTTCTTCGACAGCCTCTTTCACCCCTCCTTCGACCGGAACGCACGCCCATAAATAGACAGGGTTCGATGATTAAATCACCCTCCTCGCATATTTTTTCCTTTTACGGGCATTGCTTGCTGCATCATCTTTATTGTTATATCAATAATTCTACGCATCCTTATTGCATTGCTACCAACACCAAGTCGTTTGTATACTTATGGACCTAAATCATTTATTTATTTTTTGCTTCAACGCTTGATGAAATCTTTCGTATGAAGATGGTCGAAGTCATCATGATAGCTTAGTATTTGCTCATTCACAGGAGAGAATTTATCCGTGGGATCTAGGAGAGTTGCATGAAATTACCCACAAGACTTGCCACCTACCCCATGTACCAACAAAGACGGCAGCTTCCAACACTCGCAAGAACAAGAGACATCGGCACCACCGCTTTTTGAATGGGGAAAGAAGCTAGCCCTATTAGTGAGAGAATGACTGCGGCAGCTGCAGAAAGACGAAGATGCAAAGAAGGAATTTACAAATGCCCTTTATAACAAGCTAACCCCCTAGCGCCGGGTACAGGGCTACCTTCATTAATCGTCACAATCTGCAGTGTGAGTTTCAAATCGTAAAAACAAGAAAATACATCGCTGATGCAAATCTCCAACTTAGGCCACACTCAACCGCAGAAAAGGTTGCCCAATACGAAGCATCATAGCGCCATGAGAAGTGTGGATATAGTCTTAGACTGCGCTGGGCCCGTAGCTTCCTCTGTACAGGCTAGATGCAAACAACGAAGCCTTTCTTTGCCGCACCCTCCAAACATACCGATTAGTAGAATTCTAAGCTTGTTCGCAATCGAACCGCTTTCAAGCACGGTATCCGTGTTTTCAAGTTCCCAAGAAGGTTAACGCTTCCCGTCACCATCCACCAAAGCATCAGTGTTGAATGGAGACTGTGGTACGACCGGTGCAAGTACAAGCAGGTCGACAGCCAAAGAACTTAAAGAACCACACCCAGAAAACGAGAATACATAATCTTGAAGTCACAATAGTTGTGTTTCAAGCGAGGTCATAAAAAAGCAGACTTCCCCACGGCACCACCTATATGCGCGTTTCTTTGCTGTCAATGCTCACCATCTAACCAACTTTGATAAGCGCACTCCACCTCATCAATGTCGCGTCATTTCACGTACGACGCGTCGTATGATAAAGAGCGACATTAAGCGCTGGATGGCAAGTTCTTGCATGTTCCAGGGTACCTTGAGAGAGCGGGAAGCCATTAATGGCCAATATCCAGATCAAAATTGAAACCATGGCTTCGCTTGGCCTCAACCGTTTCTTCTCACCCTCTCATAATCAGATATGACCATTATATAACGGAAGTCGACCAACCTGTTGTCCTTGATGGCAGAACTGTAGCCTCTGAGGACCGAAGCCTGGCAATCAGCAAGATCCGTTCCCTTGTCCATTCTCCGATGTGCCCTCTCCTTTTTGGTGCACACTGCTATCGCTAGTACAATTAGCACCCTTGGAATAGTCACCGCAAAACTAAGCAAACGTGAGTCAAAATTTACCATCGCTAGGAGAATTCCAGCCACAGAAAAGATGAAACGTGCAGCGGAAGACCCTAATGTGGTGCTTATTATGAGAAATACCTGTTTTGACCCACCCGCTGTGTGAGGTCGTTTCCAATTGCCTCGTATGTACCATTCGAAGGGGGTGTATGTGAGAAAACGTTAACCTTCTTGTTTCTCGGTGACTATAGGCGCGGGCACGGCGGGAGTAAGTAACATCTATCTTTGAGGCGTGCTCAAGAAGTTGAAGAAATGGAATCGAAGCGATCTTAGCCGAAGAAATTTCTATGCAACTTCGAAGATAAAGTGGATGTTGACATGGTTGACAGTTCATAGAACCACGTCGTGGTGACTGCTTCGCTTAGTTGCTAGTAATGCGCATGCGGCATCTTGCCCACATTGTCCCATTGATGAGTGTTTCAAAGTTAATTATCAGGGGGAAAAGAACAGGCACGAACTTGTGTTACCATGCTTACACATATTTTCCTGCACCTTCTTGACCAAACTATTCCATTTCGTCGACGCTACGAGAATGTTCGACCGCAGCAGACTCGTTCAGGACAATTGCAACTAATATCGGCTTTGATACTATGCCCTGAAGATGCCTAGGCACCGCGGTCGCAACGCAACCTATGTGACCTTTCCGTGAAAAGGAACACCACCATTACTATCTGTCGGTGGCACATCATCTGGCACTCTGCTGCGCGCCACCTGTGTTGTTAACACCACTCTTCGCCCCTTAGAGATCAGAAACGGAGGTTTGGACGCTCCACCAATCTACCCTTCGGCACTTTTCAGCAACAGGCACTAAAGTTTAGTCGCTCCATTTGCAATACTGGCAGCCCTACTCATAGATGTTCTCACTCCACTGTGGCGCTGTCAAAGGGCCATTGTAACTGGTCCTCGAGGATCTAACAATTACGGTTCTTACTCTTCCTCAGCTAGGATACTGACACCAACAACTGTGCTGAGTAGCGCCAGAATGCATCGCAGCGGGACTGAAGGTGTGCTAAACAAAAGAAGAGATAAGGTGTGGATATACCAGCGATAATGGTCTAGAACCGATGCTCCACTCAAGTATCAACTAGTGTCATTGAACGACACCTTCCTGTTAGCGCGTGAGCCATAGCACTCCACATCCATGATATGCAACCTTATGGCATCGGATGGCACTGGGCCCGTAACCAGATCATCTAACTCCTTGTCGCAGAAGTACCCAGAGAAAAGATCTCAGGGGCCCCAACGGCAACACATCTCGCACCAAATGCAGTCGTTTGCGGCGCACGTAATTAACGGTCCATGAAATTGAGTACCAATATTATCCCTGTTTATGTTCGTGTTAGTAGTGGTGCCACGTCTCCATATTTTCATGTTCCATGTCCCACTCGTACCGTGATCCCAACATAAATCTACTGTCTCCGCATCCCACGGGCGTGATGTCTTACCCTTTGGATACTGTCGGATACGGTAACCACCGCCGGTGGGTATATATACGACGCCCATTCCCTCAAGTGGTCTTAAGCGACTGCAAACCCCTCCCCGAATCGTTGCCATACTCGGTTCGTCTGTCATTCACCATACTTGCAGGCATAGGCACGTTGCAGAGTTCGTGCCTAGGCAATCACAAGCTCACATCCCTGAACACTCGTGTCTGCCTGTCTTCTCGTCGACCTCGAGTTCTGTGACTGTAATAACGGTCGGCTGCTGCGCCACAAACTCTCGCTCATAGGCTACTCCCGGTCTCCAGACTCAAACTCTGTGCTCAACTTTAACTGAAGTTTACTCGAAGCCTTACGCCAGGCTATCCGTGCTCTTGAGACTTTTTCCTCTCGATTCGCCGACCTTGCCCGCAAGCTTTTCTCCCCTGGGATAACGCAGGCGATAAGTGAAAAGGCGATATCAAGCCGATTTTCTTGATTTGGATACCCGTATCGGCAACGCCTTACCGTATTCCAGGGCCTAGGCGACTCACCACCATCATAATCGCCATCATCATAACTATAGCCCATAACCTCCAGGAGGCCCTCTTAACCTTAAGCTCTGAAAGGCACTTATATAGAGGCTCTCATCGGCTTTTACTTTCTCGAATACCATCACAAGCCCCTCTTCGCAAACGCTGCTAAGCATCCCAAGCACATCAATATCAACCTGAGACATCATGTCGACTGATACTCATAACAACGCCTCCTATCTGAGCCACGCACAATATGGCAAAACTAGCGTCCGTGTTTTCCGGGTCGTTCGTGATGGGGCATGGCATCACGTAGTCGAGTATAATGTGACGGTGTTGGTTGAGGGGAATATTGAGACGAGGTGCGTCAAAAGAGTTATCTTACGTATCTGGAACGTTGATGGTATTATCATGATGGGACAGTTACACACAGGCAGACAATTCAGTGGTCATTGCAACGGATTCTAGTTGAGTTGACGGTGATATGTTGAACCTGGTGACTGACGTGATTGATTTTTGGGGTGCATTCAGTGAAAAACATAACCTATTGTGCGTTTCCGCAGTCATTCTTTTCCTGATCACTGATTGTTCCTGGAATAGATTTAGCCAAAGTTTCTCCCCACATTCTCTCCGCGGAAAAGTTCGCCATTCACTTGGGTTCACACATCGTATTCAAGTATGCACATTTGCACAAAGCATTCGTTACTATCGAACAACTACGGTGGACCCGAATTCTGGTTGAGGACATTGAGGGATCAAAAGGGGACCCCCATTCGTTCCTGAGAGACGGAGATGAAAAAAGGGTTGTCACGGTTGAGGTGAGTTATCAAACTATGACGTTTGCGGAATTCGGGGTTCCGCGTTTCGGGGATGTTTCACGGGCTTCCCCTGGGCTTCCCCGAACTTATCCAAATTCCCTTTATTGTCTGGCTTGCCAATGTTGCCATATGGATTCGTATGACGTTGCGATCGTTCACCAGGTAGATGCCACGAATGGAAAGAACAAGCTAACTGCGCAAGTATCAGCAGGTCTAACGGGTTTACTGGGTAAGTTATGTTAATCGGCATAAGTTTTCGGATTCTTTTACTCAACGGAGACAAAAATTTGGTTACAATTATCTCATACGCGTGACGATTTCTATCGCCGGCCTCCGACTGTGATGTGATATTTTACAGTCCTGAAAAGCACCGGCTCTGCGTTTTCCGGATTCATACGCGACGAGTATACTACCCTTGCTGAAGTGGAAGATCGGATCTTATCGACTGCCGTAGACCTGACATACACATTCCGTCCCGTGGCTATCCCTGCACCTAGAGACGAGGCCAAATTGGAGTTTGATGTGCCTGACGCTAAGAAGGGGTCTCTTTGGGACGAAAAGGTAGGAGAGAGGGTGAGGAAAGCGACGCTTGAAATTTTCGCAAAAGACGAGAGTGCTAGTGTTCAGGTAAGTACCATTTCGGGATGAGGTATCTTAGGAATAGGGACCCCGGTATTTTCGGGCATTGGCGGGAAAAGGTTAGTCAAGCCAAGTGGCTGGCTGGGAATCAGAAGAGATCAGAAGCGAGGGAATCTATTTTTAAATGGTTCTGTGAGGTAACGAGAAATGATGCGCTGACCAAGGGTTGCATTTTGCTAGGCAACGCTGTACAAGATGGGCGAGAGGGTCATTGCTGAAAACGCAGAAGTGGACACAATAACTTACAAGCTGCCGAACAAGCACTATGTGCCTGTGGACATGAAATATATCGGGGTTGATAACACTACGCCGTGAGTGAAGTTCTTCTATCATTATCTCATAACGGGTATCAGAGGGTGTTATTCTGGGTTGGAAGAGCATATGAACGAATTTGATGTTCCCAGCGCTGGACATCAAATTCTTCCCATGTGAAATGAAAAAGGTTAGACTAGTGCTACACCGTATCAAGGGAGTATAAAAGGAAGTATATGGATGTCCCTCGTGGATTTGTGGCTGGCTGAAGGGGACAACGAGGCAAGGAAGCTGACTCTTGCTTTCGATGCAGATCCAAGGCAGAGGTGTTTATGCCGATAGCACATCCGAGGTGAGTTCGCCCAGGAAAGCGATGACGTCACTGATGACCATGTCACAGTGGGCAAATTTCCGCGACAATTTCACGCAAGTGAGAACGAAGACGAGAGCGTAGAAAAGGTCCTGGAAGACGAGAGAATTGTAAGTATTACAGTGGCCGAGACGAATGTACAGTAGAACTAGTGGATCTCAATATCGTCGTCAAGGGCATTTCGAGCGTGGGAAAGTGACGTCTGGTGCAAGGTTAAATAACTACAAAGCTCTTCCTCATCCTCATCCAAGAACAAATGGGAGGCGACCACAAGTGTCCGGTTTGTCAGGCCACCTTCACTCGTCCCCAACATGTCGCCAGGCATATGCGCTCCCGTGAGTCCTGTCCTCGCCGTTTCGTCTTCTGGATCCTGACCGGGGATGTCCAGACACCGGCGACCGCCCTTACAAGTGTCTCTACTGTGGTGATCAGTTCGCCAGAAGGTGCCTTTTCACCCCCTTATTCCTCTCTATCTCCGTTAATCCATTTTCTTAGCGATCTCCTTTCCCGCCATTGTAACAAATGTCACGCCAACGAGAAGCCCCTGCCCAACAGCGGTTCTAGACGGAGAGGCTCGGCGTCAGCCGCAAGAGCGACAACTTCAAAGCAGGCGTGCGATCAGTGTGTGCAGTCCAGTCTTCCGTGCGACGGATCGAATCCATGCGGTATGTCCCCATTACCCCCTTTTTTATAAGCATATAGTTCCGTCCTAACGCCTTGTCCTCTTCGTACTTCCTCGCCTTACTCAGCAAAATGTGTTCAGCGCAAATGCAGATGCACCTATGTCAAATTCCATCGGCAAACGGCTCCAGTCGGGCCCGGGCACAGCAACCCACGTCCCGGTACAGCGGGAAATCCATCATCCTCTATAGGGGGCGTGAACTCATCCCTACCGAATATTTCTTCGTCTTCTCGGATGCCCATGTACAGCCACATTGATGAATTCTTGCTCGGCCAGCAACAGCCACTCGCCCCTTCTATGCCAGATAATCTATTTTCTCAATCACTCGGCTTTCCGCCGCTATACTCACATGCTGCGGATCCGTCGCAGCCAGTCCCGCCGCTGACTGACAATACAGATCTCGGTCCGGCAAAATTCCGGCAACACCCAGATCCATATAGAAGGGCGTCTTTGCCAGTCTCTATTCAGGCGTCTACTGCTGCTCCTGGAGCAGGAATGATGCCTGGGCTCTACGCAGATCCTCGCCAGTCCAATTGGATGACGTGGGGACAAGAGAATGATCCATCATTTATAACTACTAACCATCATCCCGAGGCCATACATGGTAACGGATTCCGTTATTGATGTATTATACAGTATTCAAATTTTGCCTTTTTTTCCCTCAATATTAGACAAAAATTCGCAGGCTGAGTTGCCGCATCCATATATGGGAACTCAAGGGTTACTAGTCCCACCGACCGGTGAAGGACCTCATTCCCATTATGCAGACCACCGGGATCGACGAAGGTCATCGGATTATACCAGCGAAGGAAGTAGCACGTCTCAGTCCGTCCCATCATCAGCGACCTCGTCCTCTGTCCATCTCCCTATGGAAGGTATGAACCTACATCATCAATTTGTAGGTCCTTCTATTTTGATATGTTATCTTACGGAATCCTTAGCCCTTCCTTAGCCGTCAGATCACGCACAAACATATCCGCTTGTAGCAGCTCCACACCATGATCGCGCTTACACGACGCGCTCCCACGAAGGAGGATTCTCATCTGAGTTCGGGCTCATGTCGTTGGATGACCCGAATGTCTTGGCTGGCCTTGCCAGCGACGGCGCTCCGTTCTTTTCGGACGACGCGATGTCTACGCTTGGAGCTGATGATCCTAATCAAACACCAATGCCTGCGAAACAACTACGGAGCAACGCTGTTTCCACACCATCCAAGGAAGCTGAAATACGTGAGTTGCGCGAATTTTGGAAACAATACATTCGCACACCTCTGAGTGGGCCTGGACCTATGGGCTCGGCAGCCACCGAGGCGCCGGGCCCTCAGCCTCAACGCCATGCATCCACTTCTCGCCGCCCTCGCGTCGCTTCACTGCCTAATACTAAATCGCCCTTCTCTGTAGAACATGCTCAATCGCAACGCAAAGATGAAAATAATCCTACATCGTCAATTCGGACGACGCTACACGGTCAGGAAGACCTAAGGTCGTATGAAGCTGCTGTTTTGGCACGAAAGACACCGACGCTAAGCCTTGGACCGAGGGCAAGAAGGAACAATACCATCTCTACGTCTTCAGCCAGTCCGAGCCTGACTCCAAGTCCCCAAGTCCCCACGCTTCAAATAGATTCCAATCTCAACTACTCTTATTCTCCCGGATCGAGTAGGCCTTCAAGTGCCACTGGTCCTCCCATGATGGCGCACTGGTCCGGTAAGCTTCCACCTGTGCGTCTTGGCTATCCACACGATACTTTATCTACATCAAGTCCCCCTTCTCGCGAATCGTCCCTATCCATTGACGACGGGACAGGATCCGGTGGTTCTGATCGGGAAGGGATGCGGCCTTCTTGCAAACGGCTACCATCGCAGACATTAGGTCCATCTAACACAAAACGTGCGCAGGTATCCCACGAAGAGCTAGGAGGTAGACCATCTTCAACGTCTTCTTCGGGTGTGCCAATGCCAGTGTATAACCAGAGTAGCGGTGGCGGCGGCGTAGCTCCTGATGGTGGTAATGTCAACGTCAACACTCGGCCGAGCATACCGGTTACTGGTGGTGGATACATTGAGCTTGGGAGGCGACCGTCCCTGACGGAAATGCGTCCGCCTCATGCTCAACTGCATCACATCGAGAGACCCATTGCCAATTTGGTGGTAGACCGACACCGGAAGATGAGTGTGCCTACCATGACGCCCTCAATGCCTGCTTTTACGTTCGTGGCTCCCCCTGGTCCCGGGCCTGGTGCCAACCGCTAAGCTACACAGGGCGTTCGATCCTCTTTTGTTTGCTACTGAAAAATGCACACGGACGTAAAGGAAGTGCATAGCGTCTAGTCTTGTTCCTCGGATATTGGTATGGCCTCGACCGCTTCACACGTGGGAGCGGTCCGGGAATTTGTTTTATTCTTCATCTTGTATATCTGTAGCCCTATGAACGGAAGTAACGTACCTCACGGAGCTAAATGCCTTTTCCCGCTTTAGCTTTTTCTATTTTACTCTCAGGAATTGGATTTTACGCTTTACTCGTATAACCTTCTGCGTTTGGTATTATGCACATCTGTAGCGTATACCAGTCACTCTGGACAAATGTGACAGTGGTTTTAGAAGTACGCGTGTCGTACGACAAATCGGTGATCTCGATCAACATCAATTGCATGATCAATGAAATTGATGATTATAAGAACTCCGATGACAGCACCCGTCTTGATCACGACAACAAGTGACAGGTCCATTTAACAACGAGTGATGTATGAATACCACGAGGCTGATAAAGTTTGCCATGATGCTATGATGCGACGATAAGTATGTAACCATGAGGATGTTATAATTACATTTATAGCTACAATATCACAAATGTCAAAATTGTGATTGGGCAGAACCATTTACCCTGTTCTTTTCTTTTGCTTCTTTTTTGTCGTGAGAACTTGAACCACCGTCGATGACGACAGAACGTGTGAAGAATGCGTGCACGCGCGTGTGTGAGACAACTGCGCGTGACTAAAATAATGGGGGGCGTTCCTTTAGAAATGACATAGGAAGTTTGGCATGAAAACGAGGGTTGTGAACATGTGAGAGAGAGGAGGATATGAATAGCGATGGCAGATAGGGTTCAATGTTTATTAGATAGAGAGTTTAAGGAACGGTGGAAGACGGTGATAAGATATTAAAGGAAACAAAGGAAGTCCATTGCGGAGGGAAAGAGAGTCGATGTGAAGGATCCGTTTCGGGAACATGCGAGATCCAGGACATAGACAAGATGTTCGGCTGGAACTTGCACTTCGCTTATCAAGTACGTTATAACCACAGGTATCTAATCTACTAATCGTATCCGTTAATAGATTGAAAGTTCTCGTGTAAGAAGTTGGTGGATGTGGTTCTTTGTAACATGCAACATCGCTACGATCGCCAAAGTAGGAACCCACACAACGTATACAGGCCAGAAAATGGATAACTCCGGCCTCACAGGCCTCATGAGCAATAGTGCTCCCAGGCGCATCTTCTTTCCGTTGACCACAGCCGTGGTTCGTCGCACGCGACGTCATTGCCAAAAAGGATTTTCACCCCAAGTTCGCTTGGTAACTGGGTCCAGTTTCAGAAACACCAATTATTTTATTTGGCACAGTCCGATGACGTAAAGAGATCGGCTGGCAAGGAAGTTTTTACTTTACCGAGAACTGTGCACAAACGGTAAGAAGAGAGCAACGTGTCTCCTATTATTAGAGTAATTCCCAAAACAGTCCCGCCGGAGAGCCTTCGCTTCCGACTCCTTGGGCTACAGGGGCTTATTGCATGACCAAGATCAGCGACTTGGAGATGTTCTTCTACTCCAACCTTCACGCACCCGCGTTCTTGACTGTTGTCTATCGCCTGACGAATCTGCGTCAAGCGCAGTCGTATACAATGCATCGTAACACTGTGGGTCTTTAATTAATACTGTTGACACGATACATACTTAAGAGACGTCCGCTAGGACATGCTCAGTGCAATGAAAGGGAATCTAGACACTATTGTGTTGTATGTGCATCCGAACTGGCCACACGGCCAGTGGGAAGAAATGATAAAGTCCGCAAGTAAAGTGCTTGCAAACTCTTCTTCGTGTCGAGAAGCGTAGTAGTAGAACGTGCCTCGGGAACTGAGATCATCAGAATTACAGATGGCTGATAACGCAATCACGGACTTACGATACGTGGACCACTTAAATATTAATATCAATATCGCTAGTCAATCTAGGAACGGACTAGTCTTTTGTTTAATCTATCGAGTGATTGAGGTTCACTCACCTTGGAACAGCTTGCCTCTCGTCTTGCAAGCTCCATGAACCTATCATTGCAGTATATCCGGACAACCTCCAGTGAGGTATGCCGAGCATTGGCGGAAGCCAATGTTATCTTGCGGATATGGACTGGCTCAGTTAGAGCAACAGACAATTCTAATGACCATAAGACGTTGGGACCAGTAATCTGGCAGAGACTCTGGTCCTCGTAGATCACTCTGTCCACGAGCAAAAGGCCGATCTGGACCCGCGGTTCAGGAGAATACCGGCGCTCTATAAACGTGTGTGAGGAAGATCGCAGGGGAACATCAAAAACTCACTGAATACCAGTTCCCATCTGACATGCTGCTCACCAGGTTCAAGGCGGAAATGGAGAAGTTTGACTTCAAAGTTGTGCTGAACTTGATGCTCAGCGTCATTCCATTGTATTATGAACGCGTAGAAACAGTCGCCGTGAGGAAACTCTTCTGGCAACCATGTTGGATCGTGAGGGAAGGGCACTGGAAGGAATGGTTGCTCTCTGATCAAGAGTAATGGGATAATATGATCGAGGTAGGTAATAATCCCCTCGCGGAGGCGTTTCATCACGGCGGCGCTCTCTACAGCGTTCATGGCGGGCTTGAGGCTTAAGGATAAGAAACGAAACGAACGTAGCTCACGAATGACGATGTACGCAGCCTTAATACTCTCATAACGAGAACCGGTTATGTGGTTCCGTTCCCAGTTGGGCCCTCGAGCTGTCACCGACACTTTCACCGAACGCAAAGCTTTATTGCAAATTGTGAACTTGTGAAAAGCTGCAGTCCTGTGTAAAGCGGGTAGCGGATCAGTCCAGACTTGGGATGTGGGCGTTGATGTATGATTGCTTGGCGTAAACAAAAAAAAAAACTAACCATTTGGAGCGTGTTGGTCGAAGATCCAGCAACATTGGATTCACGTGTAAGACATGTAAAGGGTATATGCTGTGCTTGGGGAATGGAAGACAGCGCCTGCGCACAAAACCGGAGTCGGTAACAAAAAGTCGGCAACAAAAAGGTATTGAATGTGTGGGATACTGGCATTGACGCACTTATTCATGGTGCTGACATCATAGAGGGTAAATAGAAGGCGGCTGTAAAGGAAGTGTTTGCACTGTTGCATAGCTATCGACCATCGAATAAAGTACAAGTATTTTGAACTCACCTTTGTTGTTGAAAAGTTGAACGTTCGGCCATGCCAAACAAGAGACGAATGTGAGAAAATGATCTAGGTTCGGTTTCCCGCCAGCCCGCCCTGCATATCTGCAAAGTACTAATGCTCCGTTATCTGGTACGACGAACTCGGGGGACAGCATTCTGGTGAGCGAAACATCTCGTTGACATGAGGGACATTTGGCTAATTCGCTGGACTATCAGGCCAAAGGGTGGTTTGTCGGCCGCCGCAATAAGGCTAGCCCTATATCAACGGACTGCGATGACGACCGCCTCCGGTGAACCGTTGCACGAATTTGGAACAAAGCACATTACGGGAGGTTTAAGCCGGTTGACGGAAGGTGAAAGGCAGTGGTTCGTATGTTACATATGAGGATGGTCGCACCAATCTCGACTTTACGACCGGAATAGGAGTAACAAATCTTGGTATGTTGCTTCAAGGCTCATAGTGAACATACCTAAAATTCTATTGATGACAACAGGCCACTGCCATCCAAAAGTCTCCTCGGCTGCTGCTGCACAATGCACGAACATTGTTCATTCCCAGGTATATTGTCTTACATTCATATGACAATAACAAGACCAGTGCAGCATCGCCATCCATGGACCTTATGCCCGCTTGATCGAGAAATTGTTACCCGATATGCCGCATCCGTCATTGGCTTCATTTTTCTTTTGTAACTCGGGAACTGAGGCCATTGAGGCCAATCAAAATTGCTCGCTTGTTCCCAGGGCGCCAAAATATTATCTGCATGCAAGATACGAGTATTGAACATCAAGGGACACAAATACTGGGAGGGAAACGACGAGACCTTAGCAAGGTGCATACCACGGAAGAACGCATGGTGCGATGGCGGCGACCAGGAATAAGATGGTCTATTCGCAAGGTGCTGCACCCCTTATGGTACGTCATGCCTGTCCTCGTGCCCTCTGATACCAATGCACCAGATAGCCGGGCGTGTATTAAATCCCGTTCCCCTTTTGGCATCAGCAGCAAGTCTCTCCCACCACTAATACCGAAAAACTCGTCACCGAGTCATTGTATTCTATTTGCCCAGAAATCGGCGCCTCAAAATACCGAGTCATCCAGTGGAGGCGGCGTTTTTGGAAATGTGTCGGGGTCGGCCTCGCCCTCTGCATCCTCTCAGACACATACTGTCACAATCGTTTCATTGAACAATGGAAAACGTCGAAAACATAAACGAATGGCACTAACCCTGATCCTAACTTATCTTCCAAATGTTCTGGCGAACATGGACTCCTCATGCTGTGATCAGATGTGTTACAAATCGCATTGAGGATGTCACTAGGTTTGGGGGGTTGTGCTTCAGCGAGGCCACTGGTAGTTTGAATGAGACAGGTATGTGCGGGCCCTCAGTTGCGGTAACCTTGTGAAACACCAAGATTGACGTTGTTGCTTAGCGTAACGGTGAAGAACGCTGCGGCAAGTCCCTGTTCAACTGGTTGTCAATCACAAGTGGGAATGTGAATGATATTTGTGCAGGTAGTACGCTAGGCGGCTTTGAGATTGTCTGGGAGGACGTCCTCGAGTGGCGGGAGTTCATGGAACCATTGTTACTCACCGCTCTGCTACCTCCGGATTGTCGTGCTGAGCTAACAGTACACGGTGCTAGCGAAGTGCATGTATGAATTATAGTCGCTCTGCGAAGTAGAGAGCAACTTTATCTCACAGTCGATACCATTTCTGGTCTTGTCGCCAGGGGTTCTGGATTACCACGCTGGGTCTGCAGTGTTCTTATCTTGGTTCTTCTCTTAGTTTTTGTCTTGGCTCAAGGGGAGCGCTTTGAAAGACTCAGCCAGTTGGAGTAAAGTTGAGGTGAGTATAGTGACGGACCCGAGACGCGCTTCCCTTATTTAGTCACACTCCAGAGATCAGTGATCCATTTTTTGACGATTACGTGACTAGTAGGATAGCGCAAATTGCAGTCCCAGCCGAGACAGTCACCACTACCGATGTCATGCAGAGCAGTACTACTTTTTCTCCAAACGCCCTGGTTTCAATATCAGCGGCAACCCTTATTGCAGAGTCAGAACGTCGGCAGTGTAACTGATTCTTATGGAGAAGGGACAGATGGTACGCTTTGCTCTGTGCTTTATTCATTGTTCGACCTGATTGTTCCCCCTCAAAGATCCGGAAGATACGTCTACAGACAGAAGGTCCAAATCTCTCCTTCATTCGTAGGTTGTGCTGTCCAGGCTTCAGAAACCTAACTCATTTTCTCATCAGCCGTCTTTCCTGGATCATATTCCTCGGCGAGAGATACAGTTCTGTCGGGTCTTCCTGCACTTCAGCATCACTTGAAGGACTTAGCGCTACCGATCGAGACCCAGCCTTTCAGTTAGGCATCCCTCTCTAGCTGGGATTGAAGCTATTGCTACGGGTCCTTTCATCCTTCTCGGAAGCTGGAATGCTGATGCTTGTCGACTACGGAGGATTGGCCTGTCTACATCAGACGAGGCATGTACTATCTCTGGAATGCCGGAAGTCGGAACGATGTATCCAGTCACTAATCACTGCTTCTGTTGTTATAATTGCTTTCGTTGATTCATTTGGCTGTGGCATTACTTTCGGAATGCCAAGCCATGACAAGACACACCAAAAAGAATGGTCCCATGGATCTGATGTATTCATGATGTTAACCGTTTTCACATGAAATTTTCAACTGGTACAGTGGAGAAATACTGTGCGTGAAATATTGCCGGATGATAGAATTTGGAAGGAGCAACCGAAAGAACAGAATTGCCTGATGCTATCGACGCTTTAAATAATAATCGGGTTCGTTCATTTCGGCGACCTGTGCATTGAGGCTAATTGCAATATTGGCTGGCGAACCTCAGGCTACCCGAATGATGAATGGATACTACATCACTTACCACTGCACATCATTTGGGTGGTACCAAGAAACATGCTCTACGTAAGTAAAAATTACATCTTATCAATATTCCGTATGGTACGACTTATTCTATCCCCTTGCTCTCATTCTCAGTCGATAACAGCACTAATACAGCACTTTGCAAGTGATTCATGTGGGTTTCTTGAGGAATAGTTGATTACCGATCAAAATCACAGATGCACAGGAAGATTACGTACCCGCAATGAAAGAGCAATTGTATAACTGCAAAGTGATCAGCTGCATCTAGGCGCAGTTCTCTCAGAAAGGAAGCGGCAAATGATGGTCATGACGTTAATGTGCAACCCGTCCTCGTACGCGTGTCAAGGGCCGTCACGAGACTGCAGTCTACATGCCGATCAGTGCGGAACATGCTTAACTGACTCCGAGCTGTGGACGCTTCATACTTGCGGTGTATAAGTGCGTAACCAAGATTGTAAACCGGCTACCGAAGACAGGAGTTGCCGTTATGTTTGAGGCAATTTCGAACTATAGTCGTCATTCGTAAACATACTCGTGGAAACTCCGATATGGGCGGGTGTGGGTACGGGTTGTTTTTAAAAGACCCGCGGGATACCCCTGACAATCACTAACTCTATAGCAGTTTTCAGCATAATGATGTTGCGGATAGCAGCAGGTTAAAGAAAGTACCTACTGCACTCCTCAACACGACGTTTCCGTTCTTCCCTCCCGGCGGGTTCATCCTGCATTGAAGCTGTCGTGTGTTGTACTGTAAGTTGTGTTGAGATACAGTGAAACCCTACAGCAGCCCAAGTCGTATAAATCTCCCTTGAAGTCGTTTAATTCTGCATTCCTACCGGAACATACTAGGTCACCCAGCAAACGAAATGGAAGGGAGGAGTCAGTATTCTTGCTTCTAGTGCACATAAAGTTTGCTGACCGTCAACGCAGAAAACTGTCAACGATTGCATAACTACGTTGGGACACGTCGTTTGGGTAAAATCACGTACGAGGATAAAGATCAACTTCTCATACCTGGTAACAGGCATATCTGGACCTCGACAGTCCAAGGTGAGTAGAAGCTGTATGTTATTTTAGCCGGTGATCAAATAAGCAATAGTTAATGGAACAACATATGGCAACGGCCAAGGGGAAACGAAACTAGATGCCAGAGATCGAGCGGCTGGTAATGCATTGCCAGTCTTGCAGGCCCAATTCGGCCCGTGATTTTGAAATTTAGTTCAGAATGGATGGAGAGATAGTTGGTCGTTTACCTTTAATGAATGCAATTCTCTATCCCCTACGCATATTTCCTTGAGGGTCGCACAGAGTTGTGGTGAATCATTGGTCTGTTTTATTCTGATAGAACCCCAGTCTTCCGCACGAGAAAAGCATAGCGGACTGCGACTGGTGACTTACTGGAACGAATAATGTTCTCATTCCAGAAGAACACTGATTATGCGCATTCTGCCTCTCCAAGCCTGAAGTATGGTGCCGGTGGATATCCACAGTAGACACTTAGGGCTTTTGGCTTGGTCCGTGGTAGTTGTATTCGCCACTGGCAGTTCTTAGCACTTCTGATAAAACATCTTGCTCGTTTGTCGCCATCAAATCTGGAGCCGCGTCGACTTCTGGCACATTCATCAAAATCAAAATCGAATGTCTTTGGTTGAGTTGAAAGATGCTATTGCAGTGAGCACCCAACACCTTGTTCAACTTCGCCGCGCGCCACTCCTGACGATCAGATTCGATTTCGACAATGGCGAGATAATTTGAATGGTCGTACCTCTCCCAGGCCTTCTTCTTGTCTTTGTCCTCACTCAAGGCCCGACGGACAGCTCCGAAAATGGCCGTGAAGGTCTCGAAGACATTCTTGGCTTTCTCGGGAAGGCGACGATGAGGGAGAAGTTGACGCAGATGTTCGCTGGAAGCATAAGTTATAATTCCAGTCCATTGTTGTTCGATCACGGGGGTAAAAGATGCCTTAAGGCGATTGAATTCGTGTTGAGGCTCGTGAATCCTCGTGAATCAAAAATTATGAAGGTTGAGAAGAAAGAAGAAAACTCCGATCGTTGACAGGATAGGGGTTCTAGATATCCCGAGTTCATCATTACAGCGCCAGTGAAGATCAGATGACGGCGAGCCCGAATTCGACGCGGTCCGACAGTAGGATTCGTTTGTGTGATAGGAACATGACGCGTGCGTCATATCAAACAATCGATAGCTGCACCGCGATCCGATCGGGCATTATGTCGCCTGGAGCTGAAAGTGGACTGATTCACCCGACATGACTCCGCTATATGTTCAGTTTTTCAGGACATGATTTTGAATACTCTCAATAAGTGGCCTCCGAGCTTCTTCAATTGTAGGATGATAACTTTTGTTTGATTAGTACGGCTTGTTCCGACAAAGGCATCGCTCATCACGCGTCACGCGTCACGTTTGACAATGACACACGCTCACGTGATGCGTTGGGGAATTCGAACCATTGTTTAAACGGCTGCGTAATTTACTAATTCGACGCGACACTGGCCAACCACATAGCCACTATGTTTTTTTCTGGCCCCAATCCGCCAATGGCACAGAGCCCACAGTCTCGCGATTACTCCAGGAACAACAACCAAAACAATCGCGGCATCATTGGCAACGCTTCTGACAACTTCGTCAACTCTGGCAGCATCAACATCACCCACGTCACCAACGCAGAAGGGGAAGATAATGAACTAAATAGATTATTGGATGGCTGTACCTCAAAAGACGCTCTTCACAATTCCTACCATTCACCCCCCGAATGCTATTCCGGCACTCGTAAAACCGTTCGCAATGTGATTGGAGACTGGATGGATGATAGTAGTTCAGCGAAGTCCCTGTTGCTCTGGCTCCATGGGCCAGCAGGTGTTGGGAAATCAGTAATAGCCAAAACGGTAGCTGGGTCTCACGACCGAGTTATCGCCACATTCTTCTTCTCCGCTAGTGTAGTGACCGCGGCCTCGAAAGCTTGTGTGCGATGAGTCCAAGTCACAACGGTAAGAGTTCCTCGGTCTTGACTTAACGGATCGGTGGAATCGCGTTGCCAAAGTGTAGATTGAGAAAACTAGTGTGACAGTTACAGAGGTAGCTGTCTTTTATACTACGAGTAGGATAACCAAATGGAGAAGATCTCGGCAACGCATGAGAAAGAAAGGGAAAGGTTGTATCGTATGTAAGGGTCCATGTTGAATGGAGATCGAATGAATGATAAGGGGGAAAGAGATAGTACCGGTTGACGGTACTCGTTACGTCGTCTGGCGCTAGTCGCCACATTCGCCCTTCAGAGGTTTATGATAAACCTCTCCATCCTAATAGCCAGACGGTCCGTCGACGCGTGGAGCGATATCTTCGCCTTCGGCATTGTCGCCCCAGCCCACAGTGTAGTAATCGGCTTCTTTGTCCGGCTCTCCTTCGGCGTCCTCGTCCACTTCCATGAATTCTTCCACGTTCCCAGGATCACGGGAGTCAGACACGCCTTCGTTTACCTCCGCGGCATTCCCATCAGCGATAACAGGTCCTTTCTTCTCACCCCCATCATCTCCTCTGCGCTGCGTTCCCGCCGTCTTCTTGTCTTTCCGGTTCCAAGTACGAGTGATACGACGTGCCGGGCCGTTGTTGCCTCCATTAGCAAGACCTCCAATGTGGTCTCTAAGAGCTGGACCCGTCGGCAAGTTATGCTTCTCGCGCTGATTCGCGCTCCAGCGATAGGTACGTGGATTTGAGTGCCAGGGACGGGGGGCAGCGTAATTGACTGGCGATCGTGCAGGCGCTTGGGTGGCATTGGTGACCAACGTTGTCACCAAGTCGAACATGCGGTTTTGTTGACCCAATATGGCGTCAAACGCTCTGTCAGAGATGATGACATCACGACTCGCAGCCCAACGATTGTCGGGTTGGTGATGATCATTTCGGAAGCGGTTGTGGTAAGAGCCATGCAGCTGATTTGGATAGTTTTCACGGCGAGGTGGCATGTCTGCAGTGAGTGTGCAGTTGCAGGTAGGGAAGGATGAGGCAGGTGCTTCCCACTCTTTAAGCAACCTCGGTTGCCTATCCAAGTTTAACCCCTGTCGCAGGTAAATCTTCTTACCCCTGTGCACTGCTGAGTCCTCGTTGCGAGGAGCCTGATCATTTGCGATGAATTTCAAAGATGCAACGCCAATTGCAGGAGTCTTCGATCCGCCATCCAGCTCCTTCGGGTGAGTCACCCCCATCGCTTCGAGGTATTCATCCAGAACAGCTAATCCTTTCAGCTCAGAATATGGTACCCAAGTCACGTCGCCCGTTGACCACTGCACTTCGAACAGTGCGTCTCGGCCTCTGCCCGAGTGAGTCAAAATTCTGTCAATGTGCCACTCTTTTGGGTTCTGACCCAGTCCCGGAATTTGATGTAGTTGATGTCCCGGGAAGCGACGATCATCATTCGGGAAATGTTTCCTCAGCAGGGAGGCGTGAAACACGGTATGTATTCCACGCGCGCGCACTTCTTTTGGCAATTCCAGCTCATAGGAAGCACCAGGAGATGCGACGCGAGTAACTTTGAATGGTCCAATATATTTCGGAGTTAGTTTCCGTGCTAGGCCTTTGGGCATCTGTAGGTTCTTAGTGGACAAATATACCAGATCTCCAGCATTGAAATCAGCAGGACGTCGGCTCCTGTTCGCCTGTGCTGTTTGCTTAACCCGAGCCTCGATTATAGCGTTGTGTGCACGCATCAGTGCACTCTTCATATTCGAGGCAAATTCCAAGATACCAGGGTAATCTGAGTTACTATTCCATACCATTGTGCGAGGCTGGCGCCCGTAATTGAGATAAAAAGGTGAGAATCCTGTTGTCTCCGAGCGCGCACTATTCATCGCGAACTCGATAGCAGGAAGTTTCGCTGCCCAGTTCTTTTGATCCGGCGCCACGCACTGACGCAACATCTGCGTCATTGTTTGGTTTGCGCGCTCCGTCGCGCCATCTGTCTGCGGATGGTAAGCCGTCGACAGTTTGATCTCCACGCCCAGAAGCTCGTGTAATTTCCGCCAGAACGTACTTGTGAATAGTGAGTCGCGATCACTTATTATTCGTTCTGGTAATCCATGTAGCTTATAGACAGAGTCAAAAATCACTTCTGCCATCTGGCGTGCTCCGTAAGTTTGCAGGGTAGGTGTCAGGTGCACCATCGACGTCAAATGATCGATGACCACGCAAATCATGTCATAGGCTCCGTTTCTGTTACGGGACTCAGGTAATGGCCCCACAAAATCAATGCCGATGTATTGCCATGGTCGGCGTGGCACCTCGAGGGTCTTTAGCAGTCCCATAGGGCGTGCGTTGCTTGGTTTGCTAGTGGAGCAGGTCATACACGTCCGACAAAACTCCTCGACGTCTGAAACCATTGTCTTCCACCATACCTCCTCTCTGAGCACCTGTAGAGTCTTCTTGTGACCCAAGTGAGCCAGTAGAGAATGTACGTGGGTTATTATAACTTCTCTAGCACGTCTGTCATTAACTGAGATGTTGGGGATACACAGAACATCAGCGTCGCCTGTGCGCTTGTATATGAGACCCCCCACTTCCTTGAAATCTGCATATTCAGTCGGCTTTGACAGAACAGCTCGGAAGAACAAGTCCTCCTTATAACGACCATGGAGACAGTTAGGTATGTCAAATCCCGGGCCCCCAGCTGTGCGTAGGACTTGTGAAGGCTCATTTGCGCTTTTAGTGCTATTTGAAGCCACTGTTGCCCGTACAGCAGGAGCTGCAGCTTTAGCGGCCGGTTCGTCGACCTCCACTCTCGTATTGGCCTCCGCTACCTTAAGTAGCTTTTTCCGGCTTCTTTTAGGCTCAGTATATTTGCGATTACCCGCACCTGCCTCCGCCAATCGTGCCGAGCGCCGTATGCCCTCCATAGGTACAACAGCAGTTGCGCCTGTATAAATTGGGCGGGATATACCAGGTAAGTTGACATCGTCATTGTCCTCTTCATCCTTGCCCACGTACTCACTTCCAGCACGTATGATGCCACTAGGCTCATCACTATAGATGCGTGACAAGGCGTCGGCAACCACATTTGTCTCTCCCGGAATATAGTTAACCTTGAAAGAGAACTCGTTCAATACATCAAGCCATCTATGTTGTCTCGGCGAGAGTGTCTTCTGAGTCATCAAATACTCCAACGTCCTGTGGTCTGTGTTTATTTGGAAGGATGTACCATGTAAGAGGCCCCGAAATCTTTTCAACGACTCGACTACAGCTAACAACTCCTGCTCATGTACAGGGTAGTTTTGCTGTGCGGAGTTGAACTTCCCAGACCAAAATGCGACAATGCGTGCTGACTGCCAGTCTCGCCCTTGACTTACATAGCCGCTTGCGCCTGTACAACTGGCGTCCGTTGTCAACCATATTGGATCTGCGTCTGGTGAGTAGTCCAATGAGACCCTCCGGTTCTCTCGCCACTTGTGTACTAATTGTTTTATTTCGTCGAACGTGCGCTGCTCCGTGTGACCCCACTTCCAAGACTTTGTTTTCCCCGAAAGCGGTGTCAATACGCCCATAGGTATCCGAATGCCATTGCAATCATCTGCCAGGTACCCAACAGCGCCTAAGAAGCTCGCCAACAAGTCCTTGTTAGTCGGTGTCTTCCAGTTCAATACGCTATCAACTTTGTGAGGGTCCATCCGTATTCCCAAGTCATCTATTATATGGCCTAATATCTTCAGGGCAAGCGCGAAGAATTGCATCTTGTCAGCGCTCAAGTATAGATTCTCGCGTCGTAGGATCTGAAAGACAATTCGTATGTGCTGTATATGCTCCTCCACTGAATCTGAATAAATCATTATATCGTCCAGGTATACGTCCAGGAAGATTCCAATATAAGGTGCGAAGATGTGATTCATCAATGCTTGACACGTCGCTGGGCCATTACAGTCACCCTGCTGCAGTACTAGGCTGACCATAGTCCCATCAGGAGTGTTGAATAAAGTCCTTGGTACGTGTTCCTCAATTATACGTATTTGCTCATACGCATCTTTCGCATCCATTAGAGAACGATAGCGGTGCCTCGCAACATTACGGAGTATAGCGTTTATGTCCGGTAAGGGTGCAGCAAGCTTCCGAGTGTTAGCGTTCTGCTCACGCTTGTCCAGTACAGTCCGAATCCTCACGGTGCCTTCAATTCCTGGTGGTTTTGCCAGTACCAGCAACGGGGAGGATGGGTTGCCAGTTGCACGCTGCCACCGACCATTCCTCAAGTATTCATCACGCTTTGTGCGCCACAAGCTCTTTAACGCTTCGGGACACCGAGCAGGTCGATACCGATAAACTTTGTTCTCGTCTATCAGTGGTATGGTGTGATTAACTGCCCGGAAAGGAGGTAAGGCTGTTTTAGCTGTGTCAGGGCACAAGTCGGCGCCCTCCTTCTTTAACATCTGACGGATCATCTCCAGATCATCTTCAAATACATCTGCTGCCGCAGAACTTACAACGTTCACCTCGTCACCCTCCATGGGCAGTGAGACATCGCTACCGACAAATACCCTTGTAGGATTGAATCCGCCCAAGATCTGGTGCTGGTACCAAAAAGGTGTCCCAAGTATAACGTCGTAGTTATCAAGGTTAGAAACGTCGAACCTCCTGTCTTCGTTTATTCCTTGATACTGAAATCTTACAGTTGCAGACGCATTAGTCTTTGATCGAGACCCATGTACGGCCAGTCGAATATTCAGCTGTTTTGCCAGTATATCACGCCGAAGCCTCAACTGGTCTACTACGGTCGTCGAGATGAAATCAGCTTCAGATCCACAGTCCAGTAAGGCTCGAGTTGGATCCCCATTTATTTTAACCTCAATTACAATGGGTTTAGGAATCACGCGTTTAAAATCAAGAACGCGCATGGCAGATCGTTCCACCTCTTCAGGCCCACAGTCCGTATTCCGCTTCTGCTTCCGGCACGGTTTTTGAACACCTGCTCCTCGCAGCTGGACGACTGCCTGAACCCGTGCATGCCGAGCTTTTTGCTTGTCTTCAAACAGATTCCATTGCTCATCCACTATCCTGGCCAGTGCGAAGTCCATCTCCATTACTTCCTGGTGCGTTATAACGCTATCAAGGTCTCCAGGCTGTATTGTGACAAGGTAGCCATCTTCTATAGCGTAGGCATTGCCTTTGTAGTTTACGGTCTGCCATCCCTCGTGATGCTTCCCCAAGCTAGCCATGCCCCTTTTTAGCCAATCAAGAGCAGGGTGGGTGTCCCCAGGACGTACGAACTCTGGGTCGTCTGGGAAAGGAATTGTAAAGGGAAAAACCTCTCTGTTGTAAATATTCTCCTCTATAATCCGTTCCACGCTAAAATTCTCAGATTCTAGCTCGTCGTCGCTCACTATGTAGCCATCCAAGGTTTCCCAGTCCGTTACCTCATACTGTAAGTATGGATAGGGATTAAGTTCTTGAACCGTGAACCGCGGACTGTTATCACAGACACAGAAATAGTCGCAAAATTGCAATCGCAAGTATTCCTCAACGCTATTCCAATCTGGTGGTGGAACTGGCCACTCAGTGTTCGCTTCTTCCATGCAATCAGGACAGTTGCACTCGCCCTCCGTCTCTGACCCTGTTTGTAAGCTTACACTCCCCAGTGATAGGTCAACTTCACGAGCACGTATGCCTCTTGCCTCCACTTCTGCAATGTTTATGGCACCAGCGTTTAAGGTCAGCGCCCTGGCTTCTCGGCAGCGTGGACAGTTTCTGCTTTCATGTCCCACCTCCTTGCATGAGAAACATCTCTGCTCAGCCCGCAGTCGGTCTCGCTCCTCCTTAGATATCTTAGAGCGTGGGTACTTCTTATCATGCCTTTTGTCCAAATGTGAGTTTTTGCTATCTTTCCGCTCCTTATCCTTATCGAAGGATTTACCAGTAGTGGTATTCGCAGTCCATGAAGGCTTGTCGTCTTGTACCTTACCAGGTTTAGGGCCGTCTACTCGATTTTTAAACCGACCCCACCCCCGGCCTTCAGGTTTGCCTTTCCACTCCTTTTGTTCCTTCTTCCATATCTCTAATGCGTCCTCCTTATGTGCAGCATGGATAATCAAGTCCTCCAAACTGGTAAGTTCTGGGTTTAGTCCGTTCTCAGCCAGATGGCACCGTAGTTTGACGTGTATCCCCTTCCAGAAGATATGCTTAATTTCACGTTCGGTCACATCAGGGAATCGCACAGCCATTGCCTCGAGTTCCTGCGCATAGTCGCGAACCGGCCAGTCACCTTGTACTGTGCCCATCATCTTCTCACGCAGCTCTAGCTTAAAGTGTGCCGGGAAGCAATAATCAAATAACCCATCAAAAACTTGCTTCTTAGACCACTTATATCGACTATTCGCAACGTGTTTCATGAAGAATCTGGAAGCCTTGCTGGTCAGGAACTTCGGGATGACACGTACTACCATGCTGTCCTTGACATGGTTTACTTCTGCCCAAACATCTACGTCGTAAGTCCAATTATCGAAAATGTCTAAATCAGGGGTTCCATCATACTTGGATGGCCCATCTAATTTAAATCCTTTCATCCTTCGTTTAGACCTCTTCCGTCGCTTCTTGTCACCAGTCTTGGATGAAGGCGAGGATGAGTCACTCGAGTCAGAGGAATCCGAGTTGGAGTTAGTCGGAGAAGATGGAGAGGAGGGAGGTTCGGAGTCATTCCCATCGTCTGAGTCCCCTTTTTTCCGCCCTCGTCCCATATTGACAGGGCTTTGGGTGGTAGCTCGGAACCATCCTCCTTCAGGTTTTTCAGCATCAGTA